>JAWDEX010169988.1:0-16239 GCA_035221805.1 Trichilia hirta | reverse complement strand
TTTATATAAAAAATTTGGCAAAAGATCATTTGATTGTTGTTTATGGTTATAAAAGTTATAATAAATAGTGAATTTTCATTCATAAAATTTGTCGTTAATTTTATAAATTTTTAAAAAATAGAACTCCTCAAAGTGAAAAAAAGAAAAAAGAAAAAAACAAACTTTAATATAACATAAAGGAAAAAAAAAGATACTAACTCAAGTGGGAAAAAATGAATAGTCACAATGTCCTGATAAACGAAGCACGCCTCATTCAATTTTGATGTCACTTCAATTTCGACTTTGCTTCAATTTTTTTCCTGTTTCAATTAATGTGAGACCCACACATGACATGTGTCCAATTATGATGTATATAGTTGTTCATTTTCCTACAAATATGAATTGATATGCATTTTGCATATTTATGGGCTTACATTAATCACATTATAATTTTATTAAAAATGAACTAATTGAATAGTCAATGAATATATAAATCTAATTATGTGATCTAAAGTAAATTGGGCTTAATATTTTTAATGGGTTTGTTAGGTAGTCAGTATATACTACAGGTTCTACTGAAATTTTTAATAGGAAGGTCTAGTAATAGCCAGCTATAGTAGATTAGGTCCCTTCTCTAACTATATAGAAAGAACATAAAGGGTAAATA
Source organism: Trichilia hirta (assembly GCA_035221805.1). Classification (NCBI taxonomy): domain Eukaryota; kingdom Viridiplantae; phylum Streptophyta; class Magnoliopsida; order Sapindales; family Meliaceae; genus Trichilia; species Trichilia hirta. The sequence goes on along the minus strand of JAWDEX010169988.1, from coordinate 15,593 downwards.
AAACCCTAAGATTGTTGTTATCCAATGAAAAGGCTATTATTAATATAGAGAACAGAGAGAAAGACCTAACCTTAAGAATATTGTATTCATGACTCAAATAGGCATGCATTTTATTCTAATACTTTGTATACTATATTCATATATGCACGATTAGGCAATAAAATAATTCTTATAGTTGCTATCAAAGCCAGTGCATATATGATTTAAAATCAAATATTAAATTGCTTAGATTTATTATTTGTTTACATGGTTGTATTAATTTCCTGTCAATATTTTATGTTGATTTTGATGTTGTATGTGATTAAAAGATTAGAGCTTTTGTTCCTCTTGTTAATAGCTTTGAATTGACATAAAATTTATCATCTAATTCTTAATATATGCGAGTAAATCATGAATTAAAAATTTGGATTTCATAACCGTAACTTTTGGTATCCAAATTTCTCCTCATTATTTTATGTGGATTCTTTGCATTTTATGATTGAAAATTATATAAGTCTTGTTTGTCTCTTCATAAACTATCCATTGACATAAAATATGCCTTATAATTTATTGTGTATAGAGAGAATTTAGAGTTGAAACATCACCATTTACGTATTGAATTTGATTTAGAATTATTTGATGTTGTGCATTTTACTCAAATTTAATGTATGATTTTAGTAGATAAATGTATATTGAACATTTTGGGATGATTTATGCTCATGGGAAGCCAAAATTTGGCTAGAATTTTGAATTATCTTGGAAGGTCTAGGGTTTATAAAACCGAAATATGTTTTCTAAATTTAAGCCTATTTTCAATCAAATTTTTTTAAAAAATAAAGCTAAGAGCATGCAAGAGACCTAGATTTAGGTTTTAGAATCGCGAAATTTGGATAAAAATAGAGAATTTTAGGAGCGGGAATAAAACAGGTCAAGAAAACCTAAATCAGTAGTAACAAGATCAATATTGACATATCTCAAGGTTAAAGGTGTGTGTATTGCAAGCATGCAAGCCTGAGTGGTACACTAGCTTGGGGCCGAAGATTGGAGCATGCAACATATATGCTCGGCACATGTGATGCATGTTTAGGGATGACTATCTCAATGTGTGTGATGCACGTGCTAGTTAAAAAAAAGAGAGAAAAAGGGCACTTGGGGTGGTGTGTGTAGGGGCGTGTGATGCTGGAACTCGACAATTTTGGTGTTGTCGTGATCGCCTCTAAATTTTCTATTTTTCTGTAACTTTGATTATATTTTAAAGCTATAATAAATTAATAAAATTAAGGCTATATATATAATGTTTTATTGCAAATAAGCAATATTTTATTGCAATTTTTTTTTTGATTTTGAGATACATACGATTTTAGTATCTCATATAGAACAAAATCACAATTAACAATAATGGATAATTATGATATTTTTCTTATTTCATGAAAAAATTTTAATTGTGATTTTTCTTAGTTGTTGTCACCAAATTGATGCAATCACTAAAAATATAAGGCCAATTAAATTTATTTGTTAGTGAAAAATAGATTTAAAGATTTTCATAAATAATAAATTAATTATGAGTTTCAATGATTATTATTACCAAAGCAATATAATTATTAAAACTCATAAGAGCAATTGATTTTTTTAATTAATGAAAATATTTGTTGCATGAACGATATTATAAAGATATAATCAAGACATTTGTCTACTCAAAGGAGATAAATCTTGAGATTGCGTATTTGACTTGAACATATAATTTAAAAAATTTTATTTGCCTAAAGAGGATATGTTTTTTGAATTATGTGTATTCATTCTTTATTATCTTCATATGTAGAGAGTATAGTAGAATTATTTACTCTAGCTAAAGGGGAGCCAATAACAATACATTTAGGGTCTCAATATTGATTATATATATCTATTATTGTTAATTAATCATGTTGCAATTTTCTCTAAACAGTTTCCTTCGACTTTAATAATAACAATGCCATGATTGAAGTTTTGACTGGCTTTAATTGTAAGATATAGAGTTTGCTTTAGGCATCATGGACATAGATTTTACTCTAAGTTTAGATCCACCATCACTACTCACTGAGAATAGCACTAATGATCGAAAGAGTTACTGTGCCAAATAAAAAAAGGCAAATTGTTTAAGTTTGTTTGTAATGAAAAGATCAATTATAGAGCATCTACTCAATAGACTAACTGAAATTGCTAGTGCTAGAGATTTATTTGTTGAAGTATAAAAAAGGCACAATCTAGACATAGTTCATAGAGCAACCTAGACCAACCAAACTAGACCCCATTTTGACCTATTCCTAGTTTAATTGAATTGATCAACATTCTCAGATTCAGTTCAAGGCTCAAAATAGCTCTAGTCAAAGCCAAATTTAGTATTCTAAGATTTTTCAATAAGTCAAATTGATATGTAGCCTCAGAATTTGGATTTGAATACTCATAATTTAGACATCTTTGGAAGTGCTAGAGTAAAGAAGAGAAAAACATCGATTTTAAATATTCTTGGCTACCTAACACATCAGAGAAGGATTAGTTTCACTGTTCTTAACTTGCGTAGAGAAGAAATAAGTACAAAAAGACAAATCTAAGGTCTGAGATCACTTGACTCAAGCAAATATTAAAATATTTAGAGATCGTGTACACGAGACAACTATATGAAGTAAATAGAATTGTTTTGGCTTTTGAGAAAGAAAATAAGAAAATCTTAAGAAGCCATATTTGCGATTGCATCTCAACAAGTACTAGATTAGGTTACTAAAATTGAATCATTAGTGAATCTAGACTTACACAGTAAAGAATAGTAAAATATAAAAGACTAAGGAATTTGAGGTAGTCAAACAAGAGAGAATCAAGATTAAAAGTTGTAAATGAAGTAGGGATTGAAGTTTATTTTATAGATATAGCTACATTAGAGTTAAACACTAATTTTTAGCTTATTTTAAAGGACATTTTTTTGAATTTTCTTTTAGAAATAATTTATTTTCTATTTTTCTATTAGACAAAACTGAAATATGTTTCAATTTAGTAATAATAAAATTGATGTAGTTTATGACTCTAATATTACTGGTAGCTATATTCTATTTGATAGACTGAATAAATTCTCTTTATTCCCTAACACTTCTATTTATCCCTTAATATAGAAAATCGCATTGTTAAGAGGTCTCTAATTAAGGAAAGATGTTTAGCATTATAGCATAAAAGTTTAGGTCATGTATCTAGAAAAAAAAATTAATAGAATAATTAAGGCTAAGATTCTTCCTATAGTGCATTATAATGATGATTTGTGAGGTTGTATTGACTGTACAAAAGGAAAATAACCAAGACAAAGTGGAAAGGAACTATTTGTAATGAGAATCTATTAGAATCATTCACATAAATATCGGTAAACCTTTCTCTACCATTCTATATGTTATTGGATATATACTTGGTCCATGATTTTTTATTTAGAGAATTTTAAACTACTCCCATTGGATTTAGATGAAATAACTTCTGCTTCTCTTTTTGCTAAATTTTGAGTTTTCGTAGCTCTGCAATATAAGTTTGTAACTCAGACATGGAGACTAATTTTTTAACTTTAACTTAAGTTCTGTTTCAAAGTGTCTAGTTTTACACGCTTTAGTATTGATTCAATGTGAAGCAAACCTCTACAATTTTCTTTAAAACTTTAGTTCATACTTAATCAAGGATATGGAGTCTTGACATAGTGGTATAAACTCAGCTTCTTTATCATCTCTCAAAAATTAAGGGAGATATCTTTTATAGAATAATTTTTTAAATTGCACCCATATCATGTACTCAATATTCTATGTTCTACTAATTATTTTCTCCTAATAACTTGCATTCCTCTTGAGCATGTGACAAGTACATGTGATTTTTTGATTGTTAGTATTACCCATAAGATGAAAATCTTCTCTAACACTCAGATCCATTCTTTAGTAATTAATGGATAAATTAAGCCTTTAAAAGATAGAAGATGAAGCTTTTAAATTGCTTGACTACCTGTAAGCAATACTTGTAGTTCTTAGACTTTGAGTCATAACTCTAAAAAAATCATAAACCATAGCAATTAATGAAACAAGAAGAAATTACAAATATCCTACAAGTTCCTAAAGTTTCTATTAGGAAATTAAAGAGAATGAGAAGACCAACAATTTTTGATGATTATGATATTTATCACGGGGAAGAAAGCTATGACATAGGCCAGGATTTTGATCCAATGACTTATAATATAGTGATTAACGGTTATAATTTTGATAAGTGATTAGATGCCATAAGAAATTAAATACAGTCTATGCCATATGATAGAGTATGAAAAGTAATTGAATTCCCTAAAGAGTTCAAACTAATAGGTTATAAATAAGTGTACAAAATTCAAAAGAGACAATAAGGGTAATGTTGAAGGTTTTAAAGATAGGTTGATGACAAAAGGTTTTAAATAAAAAGAAGGTATTAATTTTATAAAATTTTTTCACTAGTAACTACTAAGGATTCTTTTAAAATCATCATGACATTGATTGCTCATTAGAACTTAGAAATTTATTAGATGAATGTCTCTGAAGCTTTTCTGAATAGTGGGTTAAGTAAAGGGGTATATATGATTTAGCATAAAGGATTTAAAGAGAGTAGTAAAGAACATCTAGTCTGTAAGTTAAATGAATCAATCTATAGTTTAAAATAAGGTTTTTGTTGGTGATATTTAAAGGTTGATAGTGTGGTTACTTCTTTTGGCTTTATAAAAAAAAATGCTATCAATGCATACATACACACATATATATATGTATAAAGTTCAACATGTGTTTGCTTAATGAGACAATACAACTCTTAACCATAAGTTTGGTCACAAAGGATCTTGGAGAAGCTTCTTATGTCTTAAGTATTGAGATTTGTCGTGATCTATCTATCTATCTATCTATCTATCTATCTATCTATCTATCTATCTATCTATCTATCTATAGATAGATAGATAGATAGATAGATAGATAGATATAGATATGGATAGATAGATAGATAGATAGATAGAGAGAGAGAGAGTATTGAAAAGATTTAACATATAAATTTGTAAGCCTAAAAAAATACCCTTTATAAAAACAGACAAGTTTAGTAAAGATTAATCTCTCAAAAATGATCTTAAAAGAGATGTGATGGAAAATATTTATATGTATGTGCAAGTGGCAGTCTCATGTATGTACAAGTTTGTACAAGACTAGACATAGCTTTTTTTATGAACGTTTTTGGTTGATACATGTCAAATTTTGGACATGATAATTGGGTTATAGCCAAAGAAGTGATGAGATATCCATAAGGTATAAGGGATTTTATGTCGACATATAAGAAGATTGACATTCTCAAATTATCTGGGTATTCTGATGCAGATATTGGTGAATATCTAGATGACCTAAACTCTACTTTAGATTATATTTTTATAATAGCGAAAGGAGACATTTTCTCAAAAAAAGTGTAAAGCAAAACTTTAATAGCTTCATCAACCATATATGCTGAGTTAGTTATTTGATATAGAGCATTTACTTATGCGATTTGGCTAAAAAATTTAACTTCAGAACTTCAAATGGTTGATTCAATCTCTAGGACTGTAAAGATCTATTGTAATAATAGTGCTACTATATTTTATTCTAAGAATAACATGATTAATAGTAGATCAAAGAACATAGAGACCAAGTACTTGATAGCCAAAGATTTGGTAAAAAAAAAGGAAGATATCGTGCTAAAAAATATTATGTTGTAACTAAGGTCTTAAACCCATAATTTTTGAGTACTATGTTGTAAATATGGGTATATAGGTATTTGATGATACCTTGGTTTAGTGGGAGTCTAACACTATAAATATTTTTATATAGCTATGAATAAATGTGTATTATTCTTATATAATTGTTGATTGTGTTAAGTTTTGGATGATCATCATCTTATATTTTTTGTTCGATATGTCAATTGAGATGTGTTATAAATTTCAGGTATGACAATTGTATTTGACATGTTTATTATTACCATATAAAGTCTTGAGATTAATGAAGTGGTAATTAGGGACATAGACTTACAAAATGAATAATTATATTGGATACATCTATTGATATTATATAAAGTCTCAAGAATAAAGTTATAGTGTTTACAAACATATGGACTTATTAGACTTTGATAGTTTTCTAGCTTTAGTGTTAGAACATAAGGATAGTAAACTATAAAAAAGACCGATAAGGTAATGATGGATTTTTTGTGATTACAACTAGACATTATACCTTACTATACTACTAGTCCTAAAATCTATGTCAATTTAATAAATAATATTTTTGATTTTAGATTTACTATTTATGAATGATGGAATACATTAATTGCCATAGTCTAATATTAAAGATTAAATTTGACTAGATTATTTTAAGATGTTGAACTCATAACTATCATTTTTTAATATGGTCACATAAAGTATTTTCTTTATCATTAGCCTGGAAGTCTTTTTGAAATCAACTAAAATTATTTGTTTTCAAAAATGATTAATGTAGCTGAAGTGAGAGATTGTTGCATATTTATGGGCTTACATTATTCACATTATAATTTTATTAAAAATGGGCTAATCAAATAGTTAATGAGTATATGAACCCAATTATATGATCTAAAGTAAATTTGGCTTGAGGCCTTTAACGAGCTAGTTAGGTAGTTACTATAAGCTACAAGTTATATTGAAAACTTTAATAGAAAGTCTCAATAATAATCAAATAAAATGAGATAGGTCCCTTCTCTTGCTTTATAAAAAGAACATAAAGGATACATAAAATTCTAAAATTGCTTTTGTCTTATTAAGAAGGCTGCTGTTAATGTAGAAAAGAGAGTGGAATAATCCTAAAAATATTGTATTCATGACTCAAGTAAGTATGCATTTTATTTCAATATTTTTTATTTTATATTCATATATTTACAATCAGGCAACAAAATATTTCTTACAATGCATGCTCCTATATGCCACACTCAATAGTAGCATACAAATTGCACTTAGTTTAGTTCAGTTTGGTTCAATCATTAAAAGTTTCTTTAGATTCAAAAATTGAAAACATGTCAATCCAAGTTTCAAAAATTGCTTCTTGAAAACCTAAAATTGAAGCTATGCATTAGGCTGTGAATTTCCACCCAAGTATTTGGAGGGATTGATTTGCCAACAGCATTTTCGAGGACAAGGAAATACTTTTCTTTATTGGTGGTACTATTATTTGTTGGAATTTTTAAAAATGATGAATACTTAAATCAGTGTACTTTTAATACATAAAAGCCAATGAGCACTGAAAGGTATTCTCTTGAAAATAATATTTTGCATTTCTTGGACATTGTCTTAATGCAAATTAGGCGATAGTCTTACCTCTAGAATTCAGTGCCTTCTTATAAGAGCGTAAAAAATATGAGAATTGTTTTCTCCTCTCAAAATACTGCTGGCACCCTTTTTATATTATAAGATGTTATGGATCATTAAATTAATCACAAATTATTATTATAATAATTAAAATTTATAATTAAACATGCCATAATTTGTCATCAATCAATAAATAATATGCCTAAATAGTGGTAGGTACTATTATTAACACACGTAAACACATGTATATATATTCTCAATATTTACAAATTTAATTTAGTGGCGTAGATGAATTATGCTGCTGATCCCTTACAAGATATTGGATAACTAAAGGAGGAAGTGATTAGAGAGCTATTAGTTATTGCAGCTGGCTTTTCACAGATGAACCTTATTGATGCAATCCAATGCCTAGACTTGGGTTATCACTTTGAAAAAGAGTTAGATAAAGTTCTACAAAATGTCTACTAGATGAAACATGACAATAAAGACAATGATCTCTACAATATTTCTCCTTTGTTTTGACTTTTAAGGCAGCATGAATATAAAGTTTCGAGTGGTATTTTAATTCATACGTATTTTAATCTCTAAATCAAATGTGAAGTGTACATATGATTAATTCCATTCATTTAGTGATATATATATATAAATGTCTTTAACAAATTCAAAGATGATTATGGTCATTTTAAGGAGTCATTGATAGCTGACGTTATAGGGATGTTGAGCTTATATGAAGCAACACATTTTGGAGTCTATGGAAAAGATATACTTGATGAGGCAATTTCTTTTGTAACCACTCATTTGAAATCCCTAGCAACCAACTTAAGTAATCCTGTGAAAGAGAAAGTAATTCATGCATTACAACCACCGTTGTAGAGGGGTATACCTAAGCCAGAGAATAGGTAGTACATCTCTATCTACTGAGACAAAGATTCACAAAATAAAGCTTTAATTATTATTGTGTATCACAAATTCTTATATATGCCATTTTCTTTGTGTTTTAAGTTAGGTTATTTTTGTACATTTTAGGACTGAAGATTTTAGTAAACAATCTTTTAAGTCATTTGTGTAAGTTAAAAGAGAAAAAGGTGAGAAAGAGTGAGAAGTGAATTAAAAAAAGTGTGAGCACTTGTAAATACTTTCATTTATAGTGAATTATTCTCTATCTTTTGCTTGTAGTTTTTTTTGTTTTAGGTTTTTCACGTAAATCTTTATGTCATTTGATTTAAGTTTGTTTGTCTTCATAATTTTATATTTCATATTTTATCAATCTTCGGTAGAATTCATAATAAGCTAATATCATAGCCAAGTTTTGGGATTGGTGGATATGGAGATTCAATGAGCAGTTTCATCAAATTAAGATTAAGAGCTCGTCTATCATTAGATGCTTTAATGTTTAGATATTATATTCGTGAGATGCATCTCTATAATTTGAATAGTGGAGATTGGATTTTAAGCAAGTTAACACCATTGTTTGAAGACCAAACAGAGCAAAAAAAATATTTTTTAGTTAGTAAATAATTTCATTAAAAGCAGATTTGGAATTCGTTCATCATTGGATTGTTCTAGTTTTTGGATCTGTTGTTCATAGGATATGTTTCTACATTTTGAATGATTAAGATCAAAATCTAAGCATAGTAATGCTATCTTTTTGAGATAAAATAGAGTAGAGATACTATTGCTTCAAATCAGTGAACAGTTTGTTTCATAATGATATTTGGAGATATTTTACCATTAGATCATTCTAGTTTTTAGATATATTATTTACAGGACATGACCCTATATTTTGAATGATTAAGATTAGAATTTAGGTACATTAAGGTAATCATTTATGACAATAAACACCTATAGAGAAGTTGTTCTTAACTCTATGAACAGTTTTCATTAAAACTAAATCTAAAATTTGTCCACCATTGGATCGTTTTGATTTTTGGATATATTATTTGATAGAAGTTGCTCTATATTTTGAATGATGTTGATCACAATTCAAGTATTTTTTTGACAGTCATTTTTGGAGGTGGATAGTATTATGAATAGTATTATAAGCTATAATTAGTTTTTCATCAAAAACATGATTTAAAGCTTGTTTAAATGCCATTTATTGTAGGATCCAGCACTACTAAAGTGTATTTAAGGCTAAAATTGAGAAATTTGTTGGTATAACAAGTATTGCAATATGGCAAGTTATAATAATGATAGTATTGACAAAGAATGGTACTAAAAAGGCGCTACAAGAAAAAGAGAAGAAACTAGAGTATATGATGGATACGAAACGAGAAGTATTGGATAAAAAGGCATTCTCATCAATCCAGTTAAGACTGACATTAGATGTACTATAAAAAAGTTTCAGAAGAAAAGACAACAACAAAAGTATGAAAGAAGTTACAAGATAAGTACCAGATAAAGTCTTTCATAAACAGGCTATAATTAAAGCAATGCCTTTATTTATTACAAATATCAAAAGGTGGTTCCTTCACTTTGCATTTAGCTGAATTTTCATTAATTATTATAGATTTGAGTAAGATTGATGTGAAAATTAAAGATGATGATCAAACACTTTTACTATTATGTTTATTGCTTGCATTATACAAACATTTTTGAGATACTATAATTTATGGAAATGATAAATTGTCCCTAGAAAAAAATAAGTCAAATTTAGAAACAAAAAAAAAAAAAAAAGATAGATAGATAGATAAAAATTTAATGGTTACAGAAGGGAGTAGAAAAGTGTTAGATTATTTGTTAATAGAGGAAGATCTAAGAAAAGAGGTTTAAATTTCGGAAAGTCTATGTCTAACTCTAGACATAGAAATTTGATACGTAATTATTGTAAGAAAAAAGGACATACTAAACCCAACTATTTCAAGTTGAAGAATAAACAAAAAAATAGATGTCAATAAGCAAAAAATAAATGATAATAAGCTGAAGTCAGAAGTAGCAAACATTACAGATGACATTGAAGGTGGGATGCTATGTGTCAATGAAGTTAAACATAATTTTAAAATAAGTTGCATCATAAATACATGAGCCTCACAATATTTATCTCTTCACAGAGATTAGTTTTTAACCAACAAGCCATTTGATAGAGGTATGTTTCTTGATAATGATCATATTTGTAAGGTAGTTAGTATAAGTATAGTATAAAATCAAGATGCATGCTAGTGTGGTCAAAACACTTTTAGATATTAAATACATTCCAAACTTAAAAAAGAATTTGAGTTTTTTAGGATCTCTAGAAAAAAATGGCTGTAAATTCAGGTGAAAGATAGGGTGCTTAATGTTTATAAGGGAAATCTAGTGGTGATAAAGGCAGATAAAGTTGGCACTTTATATTTTCTACAAGAATTTACTCTTTTAAAATCAACAACTATTACCAATTCATTATTAGACATAGATACCACCAAATTTTTGAATATAAGGCTCGGTCACATGAGTGAGAAAAAGATGGTAAAACTGAGTAAAAGAGATTTATTGTTGTTGACGTCGTTCAAAATTTAAATGTAAAAATAAAAACTAGAGTCACCATATATCCAAATAATGCTGGGATAGATCACTTAAAAAAAAATTAAATTCCAAGTCCGGGGGAGTGATTAAGTGTAGACAAGGTATTAGGCACCCTACAACTTTCATAAAAAATAGTTACCAAAAAATATAACGATCTTGAATTTTAAAATTTTTTGACTCTTACCCTTATTTACAATTTATACTAAGAGAAGGGAGAATATTAGAAATATTTCGTTGTCTTAATTTTTTGAAAAATGTTACGCTAAGAGAAGAGAGAATATTAAAAATATTCTGCCGTCTTGGTTAATTTTTTATTCTTTATTAACAAATGTAAATGTATAGTACAAATAGAAAAATTAATCAAATATAAAATTAAATAATATAAATAATTTGTATAAACTAAAATAAATAAAGATTAATTTTTTTCATGAATTAAAGAATATATAGGGACATAAACACCTCACACAAAGATATAAAATAAATTATAGAAAAGTAAATAACATATGAAACATAATATCCCCATTTAATTAAAGAATATATAGGGACATAAACACCCCACAAAAAGATATAAAATAAATTATAGAAAAGTAAATAACGTATAGAACATAATATCCCCATTTAGGTGCATAAAAATAAATTGCAAGAAAGTAAATAAAATAAGGAACACAATATTCCCACTCAAGTACGTAAAAGTAAATTAAAAAAAAGTAAATAAAATAAGAAACACAATATTCTCACTTAAATGCATAAAAGTAAATAAAATAGGGAACATAATATCCTTACTTAAATGTATAAAGTAAATTGCAAGAAAGTAGATAAAATAGGGAATACAATATCCCCATTTAAGTGTGAAAAAGTAAATTACAAGAAAATAAATAATATAAGAAATACAATATCCCTACCTAAGTAAATAACAAATAAATATGAATATATGTGACAAAGAATAAAATAAAAGAAGTAAGAGGTATAACCTTCCATAATACAATAAGATTAAATGAAAATTAGAACATTTTATTAATAAAGAAAAATTGCATTGCTTAAGAAAAGAAAATTCTAATCTTTTTTTCTTCTTTTTCTTTCTTTCTTTCTTTTTCTCAAAGCATTTTGTTACACTTTCTTACATTTTCTCCCTTACACGCATAATTTCTCTCTCACTTCTAACTTCCTTTTTTCAAAGAGCAAAATAGCCTAATATTTATAAATAAATCTTAGGGATGAAATGTCAATAATGGCTGCCAAATGATTGATTATTAAATAAATTTGTTGACAAAAATGGATAGAACCTTTGACAAATGGATTTAATAATTTTAGCTGCCATAAAAATTATCTGGATGATCTTAAAGATTAATGATTTAACCTTTGTAATAAACATCAAAGTTGTAGATAAATCTCTAAGTTTTGATCTGCCACTTGTGTCAGGTTAATACGATATTACTATCAAAAGTTATGAGCAAAACACTAAAGCAAGGTCGGGCTGGGCCATAACAGCAAGTGGACTTATGATGGGCCTTGAAAATTAGCTTAAAAGTGTAACATAGAGTCAGAACTAAAGCTTATCCCAAATATAAATATTTTATTCCATTGAGTTATATTTCTAAATCCACTTGTATCAAATAATTTTGAGCTTTTTATCAAAAGTTATGGGTATAACACTAAAGCAAGGTCGAGTTGGGCTTTAATAGTAATAGGCTTATAATGGGCTTTGAAAATAGGCTTGAAAATATGATATAAATTTAGAATTGAAGCTTGGACAAAACATGAAAGTTTTTGATTATTGAAGTAGCTTTATAGAGCCACTAGCTTTAAATGATTCTGAAATTATTATCAAAAGTTATAAATAAAATATTAAAGTTAGGTCGAGCCTGACTAAAACAACAATATGCTTAAAAAGTAACTTTAGAAATGTTATATGGAGTCTAAAATGATGGTTAGTGCAAATATAAATATTTTAGCCCATTATTTAAGCTTTTTATTGGATTAAGAATCATCCTAATAGCTCTCTTAATTGAAAAGTTATGCTCTGTTTACGAATCCTATGTCGAGAGAGAAATTAAACAACAAATACTAACAAAATTAAGTTTAAATCTAAAATAACAAGCTTATTTATACTATAATATATACATTTAAATACTAATAACAACCTTTATTAATAATTTAAAACAAAAATTCACAAATAAGGTATTTATTATTTCACTTCTCTTTGATATTTTCAAATAAGTAAATTCTGCAGTAAAATAATTTACAAACCATAAATTCTTTAGACAAAAAATTTATAAACCTTCTTTTTGTGCTTAAAGTGACTCATTAATTATGGGGCTTAACTTCAAAATTATTCTTATTATTTTATTAGAATTAATATTCTTTGAACTTTAATTATTGCATCTTTTACCTAGTTCATTGACAAATGGCTCGTAGACTAGTCGACCTTAGGGCATTAGGTGTTAAGACACCCTTACAAGTCTTTTTAAGCTATAAATATTCACTATTACTATTACTATTTTATTTATTTTTATTATTTTATTTAATATAAAAATTATTATGTATAATTAAGAATGTCATTGGGGCACAACTTACCCTTAACTCTTACCAACAATACTTATAGTCAACTTTTTTTCTTTTTTTCTTTTAAATACAGGTCTTGCTCTATATAGCTAAGTATGCCACTAAGGTACAGCTCATCGTTAGCCCTTATCACTAATACTTGTATTTAGTGTTTCTTTTTCTTTTTTCTTTTTTGAATACAAGACTTGTTCTATATAGCTAAGTATGTTATTGACGTGCAGCTCATTCTTAGCCCTTACCAATAAGGCTTATATTTAATTTTTTCTCTTTTATTTTTATCAGTCCCTTAGATATTATTTCTTATAAAATTTTCAAAATAAATTATAAGAAATTATTCATTTGCAACCTATAATCATGTGTCAAAGTGTGTGTGTGATAAGAATTGTTTATAAAACTCTCATATAATAAGTTTATGAAGAAACAAATAATATATAAGGTTTATATTTAATTTTTCTCTTTTTTCTCCTTTTTTTCTTTATCAATGCCCTTAGGTATTATTTCTTATGAAATTTTCAAAATAAATTATATGAAATTCTTCGTTTGCAACCCATAATCATGTGTTAAAGTGTGTGTATGATAAGAATAGTTAATAAAACTCTTGTATAATAAGTTTATGAAGAAACAAATAATAATACACAAAATTTGAATAACTCAAATAGAAGCAAATAATAAGATCTTATTATAAATTTAAAACCATATATAAATAATAATATTATTATTAGGATAAATCTCAAGGATCGAGATGAGAAAAAAATGACCCTTTACTCAGCCATCCATACAAAGTCGGACAATTGTTTTTCTTTTTATAACATGATAAACACACTTTAACACATATAAACACATAATAATACTTATAATTTTAACATCATTTAACAACAATTATTCTTATCTCATATAATATAAGACCTTATTTTATCGTATTAATATAGAAAGATAAAGTATAAAAGATATTACCTGAGACAAAAATTTTACATAATAAAAATTTGCAACAAATAATATTAAGCATGGATAAAATTTATAGAGGACAAAATCAGATTATGATAATTGTATAGACCATAAATAAGAAAGTTAGAGTTCTATAAGCATTATGTATTTGAGAAACAGATAAGACTGAGTTTTAGCATAACCATACATAAGACCAAGGGAACTCTAGATTACATTCATTCAGATTTTTAGGGGCCATCTCTAGTTTCTTTTAAAGGTACTAAAGCTAGATACATGCTAACTTTTATTGATGATTTCTCCAAAAGAGTTTGGATATATTACTTGAAGAAAAAATATCAAGTGTTTATAATCTTCAAGCAATGAAAGATTTTAGTTGAAAAATAAATAGACAAACATATTAAGAGCTAAGAATAGACAATAGACTTTAGTTTTGCAATGAATAATTCAATAAATTTTGAAAAAAATAAGGGTATTTCAAGATATTAAATTATTGTAAAAACTTCTTAGGAAAATGAAATTATAGAAAGAGTGAAAAAAACACTACTTGAGAAAGCTCAATATATGCTTTCAAATGTAAGCTTGGCCAGGAGTTTTGAGCCAATGCAATAAGCACAATAATTTGACTAAATAATGGTTCTCCTAACACATCCATTGAGTGTAAAATTGTAGAAGAGGTATGATATGAAAACCTGCTGATTACTTTATTTTGAGAGTAATTAATTGTCATATTAGTGCTTATATAAATCAAGAAAAGATAGAACAAAGAGTAAAAAAGTGTGTATTTCTTAGACATGCATCTAGTGTTAAAGGATAAAAATTATGGTGTCCTAAAGATCATAAGTTTTTAATTAGCAAAGATGTGACATTTGGTGAGTTTACTATGCTCAAAGATAAAGAAGAAGCAATAAAGATACCCATTCAAGATAAAAAGAAAGATCAGAAACAAATAGAGTTTTAAGTTGTTGCTCAGCGTAACTAATTTCTTAATTTTACTTTAGCATAGAGTGATCATCAAGTTGATAAAAGAAGTTCAGAAGTGTTAAGAGGGATTTAAGAAAAATAGCAAGAGTAATCCTAGAACTTTGTGTCATAACCCAATTTTGTCCTCTATAATTTTGTTTGTTATAGATTTTTATTTTTGTGAAAATTTTATCTCAGGTAATATCTCTTATCCTTTATTTTTTTATATTAAGTTATTAAGAGCAATAGTTGATGTTAAACTATGTTAGATTTATAAGTATTATTATGTGTTTAA
>JAWDEX010169979.1:1674-16244 GCA_035221805.1 Trichilia hirta | reverse complement strand
TTGAATAAAATTTACAGAGGATAAAATTGGGTTATGACAGTGAAGTAACAGGAAAATTATTGTTAGTGTTGTATGCCTAAAATCATTCATGTTGTCGATTTTGAGCATATTGTATTAAGTTACTTAGAATATGTATTATACATATTTATTAATAATGAAAGAGTTTCAATTTATATGTTATATATTGCTTTTTCTATCCAATCATACTAGTGATAAAATATACATGTGAATCGTCCAAGATAAAAAGTTATTTAAATTATTCCCTGCAGACATAATATCAACTGGGCATTGATATTACATAGCAGACACACTAAATATCTTCGGTGAATATTATGAGATGATATTAGTACGAGTAATATGATAGTCATATCATTAGAATATTAGTGTGAAATAATAGTTAGAGAACTATTATTTAAACGTGACCAAAGTATGGTGAATCACTCAAATGTATGATGTCAATAATTCATCATTGAATTATAAGGGTGTGTTAACTACTCTTCAGACCTTGGACGTCATAGTTGTCAATCGATATATATGCACATGGTTTATATGGTGTATAAATATGAGACTGATCACATCTTATACATAGAAGCCAGTTTGGTCATGTGTTATTTATATCGAGTAGCAAATGACTGTCAGAAGGAATTCGTTGACTCGATATAGTGGATTTTAAGGTACTGTTGACTCGATCCATATTTGAGTTTTCAGTCAGATATTAGTAAATAATTGAAAATAAAGTCTTTAATCAAAGCATAAATGTCATACGAAGAGTTCGTAGTGACAAGTTTAGTTCATACAGACTGATTATCTGAATAAAACTGAATTGAGAGTTATGACATTCGTGAGCCCTGATTTGGTTGGGATTAGACGAATGGAAGGAGATTATTCATACAAAACCTATAATTGGGAATAAGATTCGATAAAATTTTTCTTCATTATGAGTTAAGGGCTATGGCACATTACTAGATGTCAATTATAGTCGTTAAGCATTCGAATAGTTCGAAATAAGGTCAATGAGATTGATTTCAGCTCACAACTAACATCATAGTGAACCTGAGAGGTCACAACATAAACCCCGAGATTATCCTTATTATGAGAAAGAGTAAATAATATTTGCAAGAGAGCTAACACTCTCGGAGATATTATTTAGCCAAAAATCGTAAATAGTTTACGCGTTAGATTATTTAACGAGATGAGAGTTTGCAAATTAATCTTATTGTGATTTAGAGTAAATTACAGTATTTCATAAATATGTAGATATTTACATAAAATTTGAGATCAATTTATAATTTTTAAAAATTGAGGAGCCTGAATGATATTTTATAGTTAGGGCCTAAATGATATTATTCAAATAGAGACTTAAATGATTATAATTGAGCGGTTTTAATAATATTTATCGTAAAATTATAATTCAGAAGCAGAATCGTTTCTGTTTCACCCAGAGAAACATTCGTTTTTGCCCCCTCTTCAATTCTCTTACTCTTTCTCTCGAATTAACCAATCAGTAAAAAATTAAAAGCGTTTGAGAATTATTAAAAATTAGTAATTATAAATTAAATGTGTTTAATTTATAAAAAATTTAAATACTCGATAAAATTATTATTTTCGGATGATAAGAATGTGATCACGCACACAAGTTACATACAAAGGCAATTAAAATGCATTATTGGTTCAAAAATCTCTTTTTTCTTTTTGGCATAGATGGCAGCCAGCGGACATGGAGAAACCGAGCGTTCTAAGTGGGCGCACATGTAGAGGCTGCCTAGTCTCTCTGTTGCAATGGGGAGTGGTGGGGCAACGGGCGTTTTGTTTTTCGTCTAACAGTTTCATATTTATCTTAGTTTCGGGTGCAGTTCAGCCTTATTTTACCTAGCAGCTGAATCCAAAGACTGACTGACACTGTTTTTTGGGAGAATGGTTGAACATCTGGCATCTGAATTAATTTGCTATCCACTTGGTATTATAGGAAAAATATATGGATTGTAACTACAATGTGCAAGTGGTGATATTCATGGAAATACACTTTTAAAGATGGTCAACTGCATGGATACGAGGGGTAAACCTATTAATATAAACAATAATGGATACAAAGATGGTCATCTGCGTGGATATAAAGTGGTCCAGATAACAATTTGGCATAAGCTTGGTGAGAGAGACATTTGATCCCTACTGTCCGTAGGTTGTTTGATATGTTCGTTATCATGCTTTTATATTGTAGTTGAAATGCTTGATCAGTGGTAAAATAACACCGGCACTCGGAAAAGCTTTGTTGGATTTTTGAAGTATTACTTCCGGAGTCATGAGTTTCCATTTTCTTTGTGTAACTCATGCTGGTACAATGCGGCTGGAGTGCAGTGAACCCAGCGCACCAATTACGTTATTCCATCACACAAATAGAACTCGTGCTTGATTTGAACCTCTTAGTAGGAGCAGGTTGGATTGATTTGAATTTAAAGTGAAATTTTAAATTGATTTAAGGATTATAATTTGAATTTTAGAAAATTTAATTCAATTTAACAGTATATTACATAATTCAAATTAAATTTGCAGTTTGAACTTTAGATTTAAATTAAAATAATTTATCAATTTAAATTGAGATCTAAAAAATAAATTTAGAATTTTAATTTGTTTTTTGGCTAATTTTATAATGATAAATTTAATATTTTATTATACAATATTGTATTATTATCATTATTATTATTATTATTATTATTATTATTTAATAATGACAAATATATTTAATTTCAAGTGATTTAATTTTGATATTTTTTATTAGAAATTAATTTAATTTGCAGTTGAAATTAATAATCCTAATTTATAAAATATTAATTTAAAAATGAATTAAATTTTTTTTAAACTAATTGAACTCAATCCAATTAAACGATTGAATTGGTTTGGATCTGAAAAAACGTAAAGAAACTCCAATCGTAAGAAACGGTGAAATAACTACAACCAAAGCGGAAATATACAAACACCGTACTGTCTGAATCTCAGCGTCTCCTCTGTCAGCACAAACCCTAGTTCTGTACAGTTGACTACAAACCATCCTTGACAATATCTTGACCTTCTTTATCACTTCCTTGTCATTACAGTACTTCATCGACGCATTGGTCCTCGTCACAGGTTCCAAAATCATGTTGATGAAAAAGTGATGATTCTGTATGACACTTGAATCAGAAACTTCATCAGTGACATTGGGATATCTTGGACCTGGTTCGTTGATTGCAATAAAAGTTGCCTAACGCAGAAAGTGTTTTATATTAGAGTAATAAGGTGAAATGGAATAGCTGGAATGATCGAAGTACATATACTGGTCTTCATAGATCGCCATGAGACGAGCTCTGCCTCCGTAAGGTTTCTTTTACTTCCATTCCGACAACAATTAGGAAAGAAACAAAGAATTAAAACAACATTGGAGAGCGTCAAGAAGTGTTACTTCCTCACCACTACTGAAAACTGTAATCCCTCGAGGAAGAAGAAAATTATGATAGAAAATGACGGGGTTGGGCTTTCAATTACCATGTAAATTACTATGCTCACGAGATGCACATAGCCAAAACGTACAGGTGGATTCCCTAAAATGATCATGCAGGTAAAAGACTCAACGCCAACGTCAATGGAGCAAAGTTGAACTTCAAATAACCAGCCAGAAGAGATTGCCATCCGGATCCAGTTCTTCTGTTTGTCAATTTAAATTGTGTAAACTAAATACAACCATCACTGTGAACCTGGCAATTTGTAAATACAGGATTTTGACTAAAACATGCTCTTAGCTCTCCCACTACCAATTTACTTGGCAGTATGTAAAAGAAACTTGCCGAGACATATGAACACTGAACAACTCATACTATACAATTGAAACTCCACAATTACATATCATAGCTTTACCAAACTCTATAACGGGAGACATCCAACTAATGTTAAACCCATTTCAATACAACAAAATTGCGTGTGGATTGTCATGCTTCAATTGAGGCATGCAGCTTGAATCCTCCAAGATTATGTGTAAACCCTCTTGTATCACTGGAAATAGTTTCATGTGTTAGGCAGCAAGAATATTTTGAGGACTGATTTAACTCCCAAGAGAAATTGCCAAGAGTCTCAACTTAGAATGAACACAAAATTAGTTGCAAATACTTGGAGACACGAGGGAACTGCAGCTTAACTAGACAAATCATTTGCGGAATAAAAATATCGGTCTGTTAAATCCAGTTTTGCTGCCCGATAAACCACCAGAACTGATGTCTTCTACTGTTCTAAATCCAATCTGCAAAATATCAATCATCTAGGATCGTAACCAATAATCTATAACACATGCACACATAAAATTGTTTAGTATTCCATTCGGTGCACACACATAAAATTGTTCAGTATTCCAATCCGTGGTACTCAAACCAACTAATAAAACAAAACATAAGAGGTACCTTATCCAGAAGAATTTCTTGAAACTGTTCTGGATAGATCATAATATTTCGATAATTCATTGCTGTGGTCTGCAAAAGTAGATAAGCATTCGTCTTCGCATTGAAAAAAAAAAAATCTGCAACGTAAAATTATCATAATTATCCAATATTTGGTAGAATTTCAGTAAAAAATAATTTCAAACATGCTTGTAGCAGAGTACAAAGGGCAAACTAAACATTTGAAGTTTTCCCCAGCAAAGCATCCAATGATCACAATTTTTATTTTCCAATGCACCCCAACTCATCCAACTCCAAGTACAAACACAAATTAAATTAATCTCCCTTCACGGTTTGTGTGACCAAGATTTTGTCCCAATACCTCCATTAGAAGAGGCCTAATCAACTGGGCTATCCCCTTATGGACAAATACCATAAAATGTTAATACACCTAACCTAGCATATATCCCCCCTTCCACACATTGTCAAAGATTGACACTTACATCATTCATTTGCTCTTCACAGCACACATTTCTGATTAAATCATTGATTAACACAAAAATGGACGTACTATGATCCCATTTATCGTTTGTAAAAATTGAAGAAGGGGACTAGAAAAATATCAATACCTCAGACACACGACCAATTTTTTCATATGATTGCCAAGGTTGAGGTTCCAACAAAAACATTCCACCCTGCTCGTAATTGAAATAATTTCTCAGTATATAGTTCACAAGGATATTTCATAAGATAAAGGACAATGCTATATATAAATATGACCCCAAGCTAGGTTGAGAGAGAAAATATGCTTTTACAAGACCATAGATAATAATTACCGGACGAAGAATTCTCCATATCCTTGTAAATAAAGTAATCAATCAATCATCACCCCAGTTCAAATGTATCCATTTTGTCACACTCAAACTGCATTGCAGAAGACAGATACATTTAACCATATAAGCAGCATAAACCATATACAAAAGGAACAAACTAAACCAAACTAATTTATTGAATTCGAATTAGAAAGGTGAAATATCAATTCATAAGCTTCAAATAAAAAAGAATTAATTATTGAGAAGTAGCAAATACCAAATTAGAGAAGAGAAAAAAGACAAGGCACATTTATGGGTGCACAGATGCACATGGCAGACAAATATGTTAAAGTGAGGGATAATTCTTATCTGTTAAGCCCTCAAATTTTCAAAAGCCAGAACATTGCTCTTATTTTGAAAAATGGCAGAATGGCTTGTCTTATAAATTGAAAGTTAAAAAAGATGAAAGAACTTTTAAATAGAAAACATCTTTTCTATATTCATTCTAGATTCAACATGGACCCTAAAGAGTAAAAACTGTTACAAGATCCAAATGATAAATACAACAGCGTGAACCTGGACTTAAAAATTCCCTTTAGAATGTTTACAGATCAGCCATATAAATCTGATTATAATTTTACATTGAAAGCTGTGGGAAAATTCTCCAGAGCAAATTATTTTTCCAAAGTTGCAAAACATCTTTCAGAAAATGTCTCCTTTTTTTATTTCACGAAATGAGAAGAATGAAAATGGTTCTTTATTCGGCAAAAGCATATTTATGAAACCAAGCTTCAGTTGTTTTGTTATCTGTCTCATCCTACAGGTAAAACATATTTTGTAAGAAGTAATGAAGAACAAGAAAAGACTAACCAAAGAATTGTATCATAGTAGTTCTCTGGTGGATCCCGACCATGCACAAAGTTTTCTGGTTGAAAAGAAACGACGTCAAAGAGATTTCTTTCTGAAGTCAAACTATCCCTTGGAATATCCTTCTTTTCCTCATTTCTAGTTGTTACATCATGCTCAAAACCACATAATTTCTCTGTAACCTCAAGTTTGGAAACTTTCACACGTTTTTTCTCAGCTCGTTCCAATTTCACAATTTTCCTAAGGTGCCAATAAGCATCCTCAACTCGATCTGCAAACCAGAAAGAAGACACATTAGATGTTCATCATTATCAGATTAAGTATAAGATCTTCAATATGTGAGCACTCCATATGTGACATCCTGGTAATTCAAATACACTGAAAACAAAAGCAATCACCAATCCCCTCTTTACCCCATCAAGTTTAAGTTCAAAATCAGTTGCGCGGATGCAGAGAAGCTATCCATGCACACCAACCATAACTACCTAGATATAAGAATATACCAGTACAAAGGCGTGCTAAGCTATGAATAAGAAGATCAATATAGGTAATACTTTAGGGCATTCATAACTAAGAGCGTGAGTACATAATGCACTTTGGTCATTATCAATGAAATTTTCACCTAAGTTACAAAGAAATAAAAACTTTTAAAGATACGGAACATATGAAACATAAGAATTTGTGAAGATAAATTATGAATTATTTAAACTTATATCAAACTTGTCACCGACAAATGTAAGGGAGTAATAAGAATCTTACTACAGTCAATGTCAATTCCAAGGATGCTCCGGCAGTGAAACTTTTTTGTTGTGTAAGAAACAAGAAAATCATAATCATTATCCAAACGACGCATGCCCCCTTAGTCCGAATATCAATAATATACTTTCATTACAATACCTATTACCGCTCACAATTTTTCTATTTTGTGAAGAAAAATTATTCTAAAAGAAATGCTCACAAAACAAATTTGGACAAGTAATCAAAAATTTGAATTTACCAAGCCAACTCAGACGGTTAAAAATAAGTTCAAATACCATTAAAATTTCGAAAAATTAGCGTACTAAGGAGTAATCATTTCATTAAAGTTCCAAAAAAAAGGTCTACCAATTTGAATGGTTATAATGCCACAGTTGCAGCCAATATCGAGACAATCTTTGCCTTCAAACCACTCTTTCTTCAACACCTTAAATCGAGGATCTTCGTCCGAGCCCTCACCAATCTAAAGAACATATATACTTGCATAAATCAAACAGCAACTTGAATTTCTGAAAAATGAAAAAGATACAGAGGATGATGAAGCGAGGGAATGAATAATTACTCGATAACCGTAGTAGTTTCTGTAATTACCGAAAGGAAAAACGTCTTTGCGCTTTCTCTTCTTGACTTGTTGTTGAGCTCCAGCGTTTACTTCTTCTACCTTGTTCAGCTTCTTCTCCATGGTATTCTACTCGTAAGTTTCGACCACGGTAATTAGGGTTTATTATATATATCTCCTCTCTGCGATCAAATACAAATTAATAATCAATAGAATAGATATTAGAGTTAAACCCACGGAAGTAAACGTGCCTGTTCCATCACTGTTAGAACGAGGTTTATTATAACATTGGTTAAACGTCTCGTTTCGTTTAATAGGTATATAACAATATTTTGGGAAATAATTATGTAAATTATTATGCTGCGCTCATCTTATCCAAGTCTCATTTTTTCTTTTGGCTTGTATTATCTTTTAGTTCATCATTATGGAATGAAAGAAGAACGAGAAACTTTTAGCATTAGCTTTTGTTTTTTATTCTTAATTTCTGAATATATGCATTAATAATTTGTGATTTACTTCTATAAATAATAGTTAAAATCGGAAAATAAATAAAATTGATAAAAATATGATGAGAATTGGTAGTAAGATCAATGTACAAACCCAGACTCAAACCACCTCCAAAACGGATGAAGAGTACATTTTTGTGTTTCCATGCGTTGAATCAACACAAAAAATTCGAACCTCCAAAACGGATGAAGAGTACATTTTTGTGTTTCCATGCGTTGAATCAACACAAAAAATTCGAAGTGTTTAGTAAATACACGTTTATATTAAGCGATCTCTCAAATTATTCGGAATTTAAGGCCAAGATATGAACCTCATATATAATTTGGAGAATTAAAGGGGCTTTACATACATTTTGTGTCAGGTTCGAATTCCTTTTTCTTCTTTTACTCGAAATTTTAAATGACCATAAAATTAGATATAGGAGCAGCAACGAAGCAACCAGATCCGTACTAAAATTGAACACAGACGAAATTGAAAACAATTTTACTGTATAACACAGTTGCTTTGGCGTGTGCCCTGTCTAAGGCGGGCCAAAACTCACACAATTGTAAATTAAGATTTCCCATTGAAACAAAAGAAGAAGAATATTTGAACAAATAAATCCATGCTCTCACAATTACTTTCCTTCAGTACACCTAAGCTAACAGCAAGGATGTTTATTTCCAATGATCATTCACAAAGATACTATAACAATATTAACAAAATGGGATTGGATACACTCTTGGGGGGAACTGCTTCAAAGAATCTGATGGAAAACAGATTCAGATTTCAGTGTTACAAGCTTGGTCAGATGATGCTCCTAAAACTCATTCCAATTCCTTCATAAAATCAACATTATCAACAAAAACCTGCAAAATAAATCATAGTATCTTACCTAATCAAATCTCACAGATAACAAGGATAATTCATCAACAAAAACACTGCAGATCGGTTTCCACGGACCCAATTACTATTAGCACATCAAAAACTAGTCATAAAACGAAAAACTGAGCTAAGCAAATAACTAATTTGAATGTCCCAGTACAACGTTTGAGTACTTTGCAAGGATGGTCCCACCAAAAGATATCAGGGTGCACCAGCCACCTGTTGACTAAGTTAATAAGACTCATAAAGCTTGTCAGAGGACCGTGCCCCAGAAAGTATTCCCAGCATCTTCCACATATTTGAGACACTCATTCTCGCTTAGAAGGTCATCAGTCTACCGAAGCTCCCTAAGACCCTATTATGTTACTGCATATTTATTTCTAACTCGAAGTCTTAAAAAAATTCTGGAAGACAGGTCACAAGTGCACCAAAAAAGCCGATCAAGTAAATTAATTCAACTTCTTAGGCATAAACATATAGGCTGTAATTCTTTAAAATGCATACCGATTTCCAACCATCAGGATCCAAGCATGCAGTAATCTTGGTGTTGATACCAGGTAATGGGCCAGGCTCCCGGGTAACTTTCCCACCAAAGAGTTTAATTGCTTCTGCAGTTTTATAAACATCATCCGTGCCTATTGCAATCTGCTAAGACAAATAATAAGCTAGTCTTCAATTTGTCCAGTAAGATAGATTAACAAAATGCAAAATCAGTATATCAATACCGTGAAACAATGAGCGTAAACGAAACAACAAAAAAACTTTTGTTTTCCATTTCGTATGTTAGAAAAATAAATAATTAAATAAGCAAAAAAGTACAGAAAATTAAAAAAAATAAAAAACAAATGAGGAAGGAGGCACAGTCCAATATCTTGCACGCCCATAAATACAAAACATTCTGCCTAACATGTTTGAGGACAAAACATAGCAAGGAAATTATTTCTACCTGAGCATAAGCATTTCCTTTATCATAATCAGTAACCCCATAGTTGTAAGTCAACTCAAGCACAGCATTTTTATCTTCAGGACCATAGCCCATCATGGCTATTGTATACTGAGGAGATGAGAAGAAGTATATGTCAGCAGGGTAGAGATGTCAGATTCAACAGTTACTAAAGTTCTAACATGCTGCATGGAACATATTTGCATTGATCAAAAAGATAATTAAAAAAAAAAAATAGGCAACTTCTGTTCATGGAAACAACTTGATGTTTCATAAATATGAAATGGTAGACAATGACAAGGTAGGAATCTGATTGTAAGGGGGCCATTTTACTAATAATAAGATAACCGCAAGCTTAACTATAATTCTGCTATCAAACTAAGAGCGAAAATAATTTCCAGCAGGGCCTTCAGTCCCCACTGGTCACAAGGTGACCCTATCCCTGATGGTAAGAATATTTCAAAATTCAGAAATTTCAAATGTACAAAATATTTAACCATAAATCTAATGTGACACAGAAATTAATGAGAATAACCTACCTAATGAGTATTCTCTCTGAGGGAAGTGCTCAAAGAACGACATGAAGCAGCAGTAACTGGTAAACAGAACAGTATTTGAGAAGAAATTATGCTTTTCTCAACCTTTTTTTTCCATTCGACATTTGAGTGAACGTGCATTCAAAATTTATTTTTGGATTACTTAAAACAAAAAGAAAAAAAAAAAAAAATGAACTTTCCTAGGTCCAATTAGCTGCCTAATCATTGTTGATGAAACAAGATAGCTCTTCTATCCCATGGTGTGACCCTAGGATTTGAGAAATGAAGCTTCAAGTTCAAAAGTCATACAATGGATCTCGTCTTCCCTAAAATATTACCACATATCGGTCTACTGGTTGAACAATCTAATATTTTACAAAATAAAAGCATATTGATGTACAAGATGGAGTGCCACACTGAAATAAGCAAATTCGTCAGGCTACCTTGTATTCTGGATTATCTCTTTTGCGAAGAAGCTCCATACCAAAGGCCTAAAACAAAGAAGCACTATACTAAGAATTATACTTAAAATATGGTAAACAAAATCAACAGGCATATTACAACTAAAGATTTTATCTAACAGATTATCAGATAGCGATCATTCTCACAACACTGACCCTCTCATAAAAATTTATGGAGCGATCAAGATCACCAACACGAAGCATTACTTGACACAGGGGCTCAGGTGTAGGCCCTCTTTCCAACAGTTCAAATTTGTAACCATCAGGATCTTCAATAAATGCAATTATAGTACTGCCTCCTTTGACAGGACCAGGTTCTCTGGTTACTTTGCCTCCTTTAGCCTTGATGAGTTCTACAGCCTTGGCAACCTAGTACGAATATTATGCAAGTTTAGGTGTTTTATTATGGTCAATAACCACCAAACAGTTTAAGAAGCAAAAAAGCAAAAACTTGGCATAACAGTAAGAAGCCTACAAACAGGAGGCTAGAAGAAAACCTTATGAAAAAGTCCACTATAAAATGTAAATAATATTCAATAGTAAGAACTTACATCCTCAATAGCAATACCGAAGTGACCAAATCCAGTTCCGATGTCATACTTGTCAATTCCATAATCTGGCAGCATCATTTATGTATATTAATAAAAAGAATGTCTAAAAGTTAGATAGATATTTACTAATCAGTTTGCTCATTTTAGCATGTTAGTATTTCACCAAAGGTTCATTCAAAATTCAGCAGTTACTGAGTATAGCAAAAAAAGGAGCAGTCAGATAGCATACTGTAAGTGAGTTCAATAACAAAGTGAGAATCTTCTGGTCCGTATCCAAGAAAAGCATTTGTATATCTGTCCTCTGGTATGTCACGTTTCCGTAGCAATTTCATACCAAGGCACTCGGTGTAGAATCTGCAGTCACCAGAATATATGATTAATCTATGATTCTTATGGCAAGATAGCTAGCACAAAATAAAGGAACACTATGTTATAAGATTACAGATTTATACTTTATTGTCCTGTCCAAATCTCCAACGCGATAAACAACATGAAGCATTCTTCTTTTGTCCTTCTTGACCCATTCTAGGGCATTTTCTTGAGCAGCACTCGTGCTTGCCTGTGCTGCATTCCCAGCTGAGGTCACTCCCATGTTGTTGGTATCTCCTCTCAAGGGCTTTGAAGCTTTTAAACCAAATAATTGTGACTGTGGGACAGCTGAATAATCATTTAAAAGACATTAAGAAAATTGAGAGAGAGGAATAGAGAATATCAGTCAGTTCTGCCTCCTTAAACATGCTATACGACTTCAAGAAACATAAAATCTCCATAGCACTTCAATTTTGATTAAAACTCAATTAAGGAAGCATTATTCAATGTCAATACATCAAAAGATTGAAGAAACACTTGAACAACAATTCCGCCGTGAAACCTAACTTCAAACAAATAATAAAAAGTCTATGAAGTTTCTCATTAAAAAAATCCACAAAATTAGATCTCCATACATAAAAAATAACGAAAAAAATCTAAATGTTTCATAACTCTTACCGCTGGCTAGATGAGAGAAAAGGAATTTGCTAGAAGGGTTAAACGACGAGAGAGAAACACCAAAACGGCATGAGCTAGAAGAGATTCTGAAGCTAGAAAGAGAAGGTCTAATTGAGGAAGCCATAGATATTATCCTCACCATCTTTCAGTCTCTCACTCGCGCTCTCTGGTAAATGTCTGAGTACAGTGGAAGAATCAGAGGAGGGAGGGGTATTGTGATAAGCTTATTTATAAAATTTTGTCTTTATTTTCACTGTCAAAAAATGAAATGATGAGAATAAAGTGAAATCTGCTGTGTTCCGTTGTGCGGTCGAAGCTACGAAATGAACCGATTCTTGAGTGTATTCTTGCTCTATTATTTCATTTTTTTCAAATTCGAATTGTCGTACGATTGAAATGACGTGGCTCACGAGAATTCTGCCCTCTACACTAACGACAAACGAAGGCGAGCGTATGGTTTCCAACATATGTTTATCCACAATTGGGTTCTCGGGGCTGAATGCTTTATTTGTTTCATTACTCTTAAAACTTCTCATGGGTGGGCCTATTTTCGTTGGGCCTAATGATAAATAAAAAAATAAAGTTCTATACTAAATACACACCAACTTTTCCAAATCGATAGTCGCGCGAACACGAGCAAGAGTGCAAGACCAATGGCTAATTTAAAGTGGGTGTATTTAATGATTGTTTCAGCTGTTTTGCAAAAATAACACGACCGGCCTAAGTTCTTCAATGGGCTTTTAAGTATAGAATTGATTTGGTATTATAGATAAAACAGAGTTTATATATTTTATATTAATATTTGACATATTAAAAAAATAATTAAAAATTTTTAGTTAAGAATCCTTTTATGGTTAAATTGTGAGATATTCTAACGTGGCTTATATTATAGATTCTCAACGTGAAACACAATCATGTGACATTACGTTAAAGTATTGGTACAGCTCCGTCAATAATTAAAATCAAAACATAAAAAACGCATAAATATGTGAAGACTCCAATTCTTAAATGAATGCATGTTCTCACACACCACCAACAGATAGCCTCCCGAAATCGAATAATTAAGTCTCCAATTCTTCCATCAATTGTTCCTTGCGTAATACTTTTGTCACTGCTGGCACAGACTGCAAATTCGGCATTCGAATCCATAAAGTCCAGGTTCGGCTTCTGGTTTTTTCAGTTCAGTTCCACTGGGTTCCCCCTATTGAAAAGCTTCTCAACGTGGGCCCCAATCTGTCGTATTATTTTCTACTATTTCCGAGTGTTATTATAATTGTCCAATCAATGGGTGACAACTCAGACGCACTCCCGAATACAGCATCCATAGTGGGGAATGAACTGACCGGCGGTGCCATCAAGTATTTGGCAGAGCGGTTGTGGGCTTTTGTCGAAAGGTTATGTGACTTGATCGACCCTCATCTTTTCTTCCTATAAGAAGGTGGTCGCAAAAAGCCGAAACCAATCTGATTGGCGGGTTCGTTTCACTTTTGGAAAATAAACTGAGTAATTGAAGGTCAATTATGAGTTTGTCATTGTCCGTTTTGTAGGAATCTATCTGTATTACGCAAGTTCTTTGCCTTTACATCACGTCACACTTATGCGTGACAATTTTAAACACAATCCGTTACGCAGGCTAAACAATGAGTTTGAACGGCAAAAAATGACATAATTAATAAACTTATTTATAACATAATTATATAAACTAATAAATGGATTGTGTCAACCAAAATTATTTATAACACAATTACTTTTTAATATTTTTATAAATTAAATTTTAACATAACCTTAAATTTTATATGTTTTATTCAAGATTGAATTTTGTATGAAATAGGATATAACATGGTCTGTTGATTTTTTTTTTATAAAATTATTAGAATATATTGATGGTTTCACTCACCCTGCGAGTCTTTACTTCTATTATTATTTAGCAAGCAACCTGACCTGACTCTTTTTGCTTCGGTATTTTGACTTCTGTCTTGATTACTGAGACGACCAAATTTCTTTATTTTAAAAACGGGAGTCTCAGATGAGATATACAGACACATTTCTTAAGAAACAATTCCAGCATCCCATCACGTTAAAGGGTGTCATACTCTGCAGGTTGCAAGTACTCATTGCGGCCTCAGGCCTAATGTAAGAGAATAGTGAAAAGATCTACCAAATAACTATACCTAATTCTGTCTAATCAAGCTCCTGTTTTTCGATACTGACACGTGCAAAGGCCTTATAAATAGTAAAATTATTACATGAAAAAGGAACAATTCTTTTGGGACCATGTTCAACAATTGAGAGAAAGAGAGAGTTCTGCTGGCAAAGATCAACCCTCC
>JAWDEX010169950.1:0-16245 GCA_035221805.1 Trichilia hirta | reverse complement strand
AAATAAAATTAAAATAATAATTTATTTATAAAATTAAAATTAAAAAAATATAAAAAGGGGAAGGGCGTATTTATAATGAAAGGGAGGAGGAACAAGGAATGAACGGGAAAATAGGGGGGAATAAGAAATTAGTAGTTGCAAAAGCAACGGCTAATTTCATTTTTTACCATTGCAAACCAACCGTTTGCAACGGTTAAACTTTTTTTTTAATTTTTTTTTTTGGCTGACTCGGCAGGTCGAATCAGACCAACATACCGATTTCAGCCCTTAACAGGCCTAGTCACCAATTTCAAATGATTAGAACATGACTAACCAATTTTTTTGACCTATAACTAACCCGGATCGAGTAAACAGTAACTCAGGTCAGTTTGAGTCTATGTCTATACAGGTAGGTTGGTCCGGTTCACGATTTGACCCAGCTCGATGAACACCTCTATATATTCATCTCTTCGACCTGGTATTACTCATTAATTTAGTTGATAATCAGCTGGTAATCATCTTTGATTTCTAAAGCTCGAATTCCCATTTTAAAAGCTAGATTTCACCCTGTAAATAAAGCTACTTATTCTGCTGCATTATTAGATACAGGAAAAAATAAATATATGAGTATACATAGCTTTTTCGCCTCTTAAGGCAATCAAGATAATCTGTACCCTTTCCCTTTACTTATTAGTAGCTCTATCAATCAATATCTTTTAGGCAGGATATAACCTTTTAATTTTGGCATGGTGTCTACAATTTAATGCACTATAAGAGTCTCAATGACTGGCCTTTTAGCCACAAAATTTGCTAAAGCCTAGACTTTTACCGCTTTCTTATGTCAATACTCTATATTGTATTCACTGAATTTCACCAATAATTTCACATGTCTTTTGAAAAGATCATACTTGTCTAATAGTTATCTTAAAAGTTGGCCAATAAATATCACCATTGAATAAGTTTAGAAGTATAGCCGTAATTTTCCTACATTATTTACTAAGGCCAAGGTAAGCTTTTCAGAAGGTGAATACCTAGTTTTTACATCTATCATTGATTTGTTGGCATAGTATATAGGTTTTTGGACTTGTATTAGTCCCCTTTTACCAATACTAAACTATTGGTGTTATATATCTTAAAATATTTATGTTGTCAATTTTGAGCATTTTATATTAAATTACTATTATAATAAATATTATACATATTTATTACTAAAAAAATTGTTTTTTATTAATAAGTATATGCTACTTTCTTTGCCTAATCATACTAACAATAAAGTATACATATGAATGTCCAAATAATATAATTATCTAAATTATTTCCTATAAAAATAGTATTGACTGAATATTGACATTGTATAATAGGTACACTAAATGTCTCTAATAAATATCATAAGATGATATTAGTGCAATAATATAATAGTCATGTCATTAGAATGTTACTATGGATTAATAATTAGAGAATTATTTTTTGAACGTAACTAAAAATAGGCAAATCAAACAAATATATATTGTTAGTGATTTATCATATAATTGTATTAATATGTTAATTACTCCTTAAATTTGAGAAATCATAATCGTTATTCAGTACAGATGCACATAATTTATATAGTATATAAATACAAAATTAATCACATCTTGTACAAGAAGTTAGTTTGGTTATATATTATTTATATCAAGATACAAATGACTGTCAAATAAGATTCATTAACTCAATATATAGAATTTCAAGGTTTTGTTAATTCGATCTAAGTTCAAGTTCTCAATCAAACATCAGTAAATGACTGAAACCTAAAATTCTCGGTCAAGAATAAAATTAAGTCATATAAATAGTTTACAGTAGCGAGTTTAATGCATATTGACTGATGATCGCAAATGACTAGGTTTAGGATTTTAATACCCATAAATCTTAACTTAGTCAAAATTAAACGAATAAAAGGAGCTTATTCATATAAAATGTATAGTTAGATATGAAAGGCTCGATAAAGAATTTTTTTCATTATGATTTAAAAATTATAACATACTACTAGATATTAACCATAGTCATTGAGTACCAGAATAGTTTGAAACGAGCTCGATGAGATAGGTTTCAGCTCCCGGCTAATACTAATAAATCTAAGAGACCATAAATGATAATTTATACTTATTCTTACTTTGAGAGAGAATAAATATTATCCACAAAAGAGCTAACACTCTCAGAGATAATATTAGGCTAAAAAGTATAAAAAATTTATACGTTAAATAGTTTAATAAAATCAAGAGCTTGATAAATTGACCCATATATAATTTAAAGTAAGTTATAATATTCTATTAATATTTATATAGTAATATAGAATTGAAATAAGCTTGATCAAATTTGATTTGATTAGTTTAAGGATTATTTTGATATTAAAGTATTTAATAAAGGCAAAATAGTTATTTTATATTTTACTATTACAAAACTTGTCAGATAAATTTTAAAACTTATTTGTCATTGATTAAAAGACCAAGGGTATTTAAATAAATAATACAAATAGTATAAAGAAGGGTCAATTTTCTAATTTTATGGAATTAATCTAATTTATCCAAAGTTGGTAAACTGATGAAGCTCTTTCTCTCTCTAACATACTTGGCCAAGCAAGAAAAAAGCATAAAGGTTTTAATTCTTAGGAATCTTATATTTTTAAAGTTAATCTAATCTTCATCGAGTCAAAATTTAGGTTAATTTTAAGTTAAAGTGATTAATTTAGTGATTAAAACCCTAAGTTATATGTTTATGTTATATAAACTCTAATTACATGCTTTCACTTAATCAACATTTTACAGACTCACAGCATCATCATTGATGACCAGATAAAGATATAGTACTTTCCCATTTTTAAGGCTAATAATGTGTAATACAACTCTCAAGTACTATTTCTTAAAAGCTTTTCTTGTATCTTTCAGTCTATCTCTTTCCCTTTTCCTTTCTCATACCCTAATAAAAAGGAAAACATTTATTAGTAAATTTAGAGATGAACTTATTTAGTGTTGCTGGCTTTCTTATTCGACTTTTAACTCATTCAAGTTTGATAGGGATTTCAAATTCAAGATAGCCTTGACCTTTTTGGGGTTTACTTTTATTCCACATTTACTGACCATGAATCTTAAAACTTTATTTAACCCAACTTTAAAGGCATATATCTTTAGGTTTAGTCATTGCTGATACTTTTTTAAGAGGAAAAAAGTTTTATCCAGGTGCTATATATGATCTTTAGCTCTCAATGACTTGATAATAATGTCATCTATATATACTTTTATTATTTGTCCAATCATTGATTTGAACACTTTGTTCACTAATTTTTAAAATATGGCCCCTCTTTTCTTTAAGCCAAATACCATCACCTTATAGTAGTAAAAATTCTAATTAATGGTAAAGGCAGTCTTTTTTTGGTTGGACCATGCATAATAATTTGATTATATCTTAAAAAAATATCTATAAAATTTAGCAATCTGTGCCTCAAGGTAGAGTCTAACAATTGATCTATACAAGTTAATGAAAAGTAATCTTTTGGATATGTCTTATTGAGATCAATGAAGTTAATACACACCTGTTAATTACCATTAAATTTCTTGACCATTTGTCTTCTCTTTAGATTGAAGATCCTTTTTTTCTGCCTAATAGGCTTATAAGAGGGGTTGATAGTCAAATGTTGGATATGATTCGAGGGTTAATTTTGGGCATTTTTTTGTAACTGCAAGTAAATACATCCATATTTTTTTAGAGGGACTTTATTAGGCCCTGTCTCTTATTACCTATCAACTAAGAGCTAATTGTGATGGTTTTATCTAAGTGCCCCATATTAAGTATGATTGAGTCTAGCATTTCTACTAGCTCAACTATAGGGCCTTGACCTTCGTATCTAGCAACTTTACTCAATCGCTCTATAATCTTATCTTGCCTCGCATCTTGCGTAATACCCCCCATTATTTCGTATTTTATTCTTCTTTATTTTGATCCAAAGTCTCTAGTACAATAGTAAAAGCATCTAGTGCAAGCCGTAAAATAAAATCTTGCTTCTCATTTATTTGCCTTTATAACCCTGATTCTACACGAGCTCTAAACTTAAGTTTTAGATAATGAACATTCTTTGTTATTTTAGTGCTTATAAGGAAGAGTATTTTCAAGATAATAGAAAATACAATCTTTAAGTCAATCACCTAAAATTCTACCATGTTAGTTTTTTAATAGGGCTTGTAATTTATTGTAATTGATAGTTATACTATTTTTAAGGGGATGATGCGAGAATCTTCAATTTTGTGTAATATAATATTTGCTTGAATGAGTTTCACTTCTTTTATCTTAAGCTAATTTAAGGTGTCTTATCAGATGATATCTGTAAAATTCCCCATATCTATTAGAATCCTACTTATTTGTGAAGAGGCAATCCTAATGATTATAACTAAAGCATTATCATTTGGATGATAGACTCTCACTTTATCTTTAGCTATAAACATTATTGAGATAAAGACTATCATAGGCCTCTTATCTACCCCTACATTTATCATATGTGTATCTGTAGAGTGAATGAGAAAGGAGTATTTAAAATAGTTCTTTTTCAAGTTATTCAAATTAATTAGCAATTTAAAGCCCCTGAATGTCACCATAGCTACCTAGTGTTAATTATAATCTTCTTAGTCAAGCTAGAAGAGATTTTAAGTTATTCCTTAAAACTTATCCATAAAATTGTTTAGGTAATTATTCCTGACTAACATTTTGACTTATTTTCTCAAATTCTCACACTAACTGGTAATGTGGCCATAGTATCAATGATACTCACAAAATTTATCATTTGTGCATCTTATAGTTCTTGTTTTTATATGTTAGGCCTGAGGTATAAGCTTGATGTCCTTAAATGCTTTAGCCAAAGAGGCCTTGAGGGAGATGTAGCTTCTTTTTTGAATTTAATCCACCCCCTTGAAAGGTATTCCTGACACAGAAACCTAAGGTCAATGATAAAATCTCCTTTGATCAAATTTAAACCTTAATAAAGCTTGATCCCTCTAATTATAAAATTTAGGTACATCTTTTCAATCTCCCCTCCTATTATTTCTTTTTTCATTTCTTTTTCCTATCTTGAACTCCGTGGCCTATCCATGGAAGGCATCACTCCCAATCCTTCTCTTTTATCTTTAAGAGCATTTAGCCCTATATCTTTATCTCATCAAATAACTTATAGTGAGTAACCTTATAGGTGTCAATGGAACACTTATAAATGGTATGCCACGCCCTATCCATTTATTTAAAGCTTTACTTTAATCCTTTAAAGGCCATAAAGTGATGAAATGCATTAATCTCTATCACCTCTTTACGGAATCTAAGTACAAAATTTTAAAGGTTTTCATTTAGACCTTGCCTAATTGACAATAAAGTACTCAAGCTCTTAACTATGTCCATTACTCCTCTAAACTCATTACTGAATGCTATCACGAGTTGCTCAAAATTGTGAATACTTCCTAGAGGTAGGTTTTTGTACCACCTCTTAGTTGGTCATTCTAGGGTCAAAGAAAAAGGCTGACGCATCTCTAAATTCTTAAATCTTGAATAAACATTATTTTTCTAAACAAGTTTAGGTGTAAAGTTAATTTTACATATATATGGCATTATTTACTATATTTTAAACTTTTTTGGGAGCCAAGATTCCAATATCTCCTTTGAAAAAAAAAATAAATTTGAGAAAAGACATAACTAAGGAATCGACTTAGAGATTCCTGACTAGTTATTCATTTGGTATTTGTCAAACTCTTTTATCATTCTTTCCACACAATCTTTTATTTATTTTTGGCTTATAACAGCTACTACTTCCTTATTTTTAGCATACTTTTTGTTAAGGTATACCTTTATATTAATTGAAGTCAGACTGGGCATAGGTATTCACCCTTCCACCATATCAAAATATTGTATTCATAGAAATGCCTTAATTTCAAAGCCTAAAAGTTTTAAAGGATGCGTTGGCCTTCTTTGGATCGACCCTTGCATTGATGGGTTTTTCCATTGCTTTTACCTTTTTCTTTTAGGTTGCGGTGAGTTTAGGCCTTTGTCATTAAGTGTTTATAATTAAAGAGCCCACCATTACTCTCTCTCAAAGGTAATTGGGTTTTTGGCTTTCTTCAACTTTAGGAGTTGCCACAACATAACCCCTTCTTCTACAATACTCCACGATCCATCTCTTTATCTCCAAAATCTTATTTTCCAACTTTTAGCCTTGTCCAAAAGAGTTTAAGCTTGCTATTCTATATTAGCTGTCATCCCTTAGCCAACTGAAATACCTTTTTTTTGCCTCTAACCATGGTTTGTTCATAAGTAAATTGTGTTAAGGCATTTCCAAGTGTGTTCCCTTACTGAAATTGGTGATTGTAACCTCTTGCAGACTCTTCACTATCTCTTCTACAACAATGCCTTCTTGTTTCTTAAAAAATCTTTATATGAAATAGCTTCAGTTGTTTCTTGCCATATTCTTTGACTAAAGGGTAAGTGTTTAGTTTCTAAAAGCTTAAAGATGACTTTTTATTCACTTTCTACAGCAACACCAACTGTTGATGCATAAAATTACCTAATGCATATAATAACTTAGAAATGACAAGGATAGTTTTGAACATTACACAATAAACTAGAGATTTACTCCTATTCCTATAGATACAACAATGATCAGAATAATATCAATTTTTTCACCAAAAAAAAAACTCTAATGCTTAAGTCAGTGATAGATAATAAAATGGTATAATAAACCAATAAAAAAGAAAATTTTTAGTTTAAATAGAACCCATTGCGTATATGTGTGTTTTTTGTGAAAAGGAAGAAGATGATAAATATTGCTAACTTGGTTAAAATGACAAGAACTATAGGACTTAGGAATTCTTTGTTTTCTTTCGAGAAAAAAAAAATCACTTTCTCATTGAATGTTCCTTTTCTTTATAAAAGTGATTGCCTTATCTTCTAAATATGCCTATATAATCATAAGAGAATGAGTATGACAGTAGATTTGCAAGAGAATTGAATGCAAACTTCCTCTAGTTTGACTTTAGAGTAATTATTTGTTTTTTATTGTTCTACTTTTCTAAAATATACAAAAGGGATAGTCTTTCATATTATAATGCAATATGTAAGTCAAAGGAAAGGACGATATATAAAAGCTTGACATATGGCCTCCTTCACCGTATCCCATTTTTGATAATATTGGTCTACAGTTGCTAGTAATAAGCGAAAAAAATATTGGTCCTCTACCTAGCAAGAGAACCCTAATGCGTGCCCTAGACTTGTTCCTAGGTAATGTTGGCAGAACACATCAATGAATTCAAGAAATGGTATTGACCACATGGTCAACCAGTAATATCATCAAAATTTCAATCTTAAAAATATCTTAAGCAAATTTTGATTAAATCACACAACAAGAATGATGACGTCGTCAGAATGATAAAGTGAATATTTGTTCATAAAACACCTCTATAATTATCTAAATACTCAAATTTTGTATTTATATGGATCCCATATGATCATTTAATCATATTTTATTCTGCTTTAACAGACCAGCCTAACCACATGGCTACTTTACAGTGGTTTTCGAATTTGCCCCCAACAAAAAAAAAAATAAAATAATATTTATGATCAAGTTATCATTAATACATATCAAAACAAGAAAAATATTAATATTTACTATCAAATTATCATTAATACATACCCATAAATTTTATTATTACAAAATTATTTATTTAAAATTTTTCTCTAACCTTTATTGTAATCATGATTAATTAATTTTAAAAATTATATATATATGAGAAAATTTTATTAGACAAAGATACATACGATGGACCAACTCTGCATAAATGTCGTGGGATAAAGATTTTTTTTTTCTTTTCTTTCTTATTAAATATGATTATTTTACATACCATACGTCACATAAAAGTTATAATCAATCTTGATTCATAATCCAGTTTTCCATGTTAACTCATATAATTGTAGTGTGTGTGTTTTTTCATGTGCGTGGTTCTCTCTATTCACTAGTGTATTATACAACGTGGGAATTGTATGAACAAAGTTTTATGTGCAATGCAACGCACATGTTTGGAAAATCACTTCGGTCGGTGGTTTTGTCATAAATTATCTTCAAAATTATTAGTTTTCACATTTATCATAAGCAGAAAAACCAAAATAAAAATGGCCTTCCTCCGTGGCAAAAAGTAGACCTCGAGAAATTGTGTCATTAACAATCATTCTATTCCGTAAAAGTTATCTCAATGTATAAGAAAATGACATTAAAATAATCATTTTATTTATTAAATAAATGTCTTTTTTTTTCAATACTTTCCATGATATTTGAATAAAATTTCATGTAATTTCGAGTTTAATCCGGATCTTATTTCATTCCTCATAAGTTTTAGCTCAATTTGCTTATGATTTTCAATGGAAGACGTAGACATTATTGTTAAGGAGTTCATGCGATATAATTTAGCGAAAACCGGAAAAATTGAAACTAACGGAACGGATTTTTAGTTGGCTGCTGGTTAGAGGTAAAAGTGTAAAATGGTCTATCTAAGCTCGATACTTTAGGATTTTCAACCGTGCGGAATGCTTTCCATATTTGCAAATAGCAATTTGGCAAACTGGATAGGAACCCAAGGAGGACGGTCACGGGTCATTCCCTTAACGTTGTAGCTTCGT
Organism: Trichilia hirta; assembly: GCA_035221805.1. NCBI lineage: Eukaryota > Viridiplantae > Streptophyta > Magnoliopsida > Sapindales > Meliaceae > Trichilia > Trichilia hirta. The sequence continues at coordinate 7,593 of JAWDEX010169950.1, read as the reverse complement.
TTACTCTCTCCTGCATGGTCGCGCGTGACGATACTATTTTGCACAAGTGTGAGTTTAAATGAAGAGAGTTGCCACTTTAGCAGTGACAGCTAAAATCTTGGTCGTACATTGTCAACAATGGTTGCCTCCAGGTCAAAAGTTCTTCTTCTAATGCGAACTGTTGTCGAATTGGACGTCGATTACATGTTGGGCGGTGATACTAGTCAACAACAGTCTATTACCATAAAGTCAACCTTGGGCACCGATTAAAAGTACGAATAGGAGTCTGTAACCTAACAAATGAACTACATTCCTTAATCCGTTTTAGAGAAAAAGGTAAATTATTCATTCAGTAACTTTGGTACAAACCCACATGTGGTTAGTCCCATTGGTAGGAATGAGTTTTGGACTGTGTTGTTAGGCGTACGGTCTGGAATTCGATTCCTGGGATGCGCTGCAATTTAAGTGGGAGGTCGTGACAGTGAAATGCTGCGCTAGCCTCCCCCGAAAAATAGTCGAGGTGCGCGTAAGCTGGCCTGGACACCTTGGTTACTCAAAAAAAAAAAAAAAAACTTTGGTACAACACGTTGTCAAAATCGATTACATTAAATTAAATGAATTTAATAATAAATACCTGTTTGCATTTCAACTTTTTTTTTTTCTTTTAAGTTTCATTTAAAAGAGAATTCTATACTTCTATTTTGTTGTGAATATTTGAGTAGGGCGAATTGTTTCATAATTTTTTTTTTTCAGAATAAAAGAATTTAAATTAGACTCAATTAATTAGAATATATTTATCCATATAGGAGATCTTTCAATTAAGAAGATCCATAAATTTGAGACGTGAAAAAATTTAAATTAATTCAAATTATTTAGATTAATTTAAAAAAAAATTAAAAAGTGAATTAAATTAATTTAAAATTACAAATCGTTATATTAAATTATTCATATGAATATTACGTATACTTAATATTATTATATGATAATATTAAAATTATATGATAAAATAATATATTAATTACTTTAATAATATTATATAATAAAATAATAAATTATTTATTTTAAAATTCAGTTGCTTTTGCAACTATGATTAAAAATTTTATTTTTGGAGTTTAATTTAAATTAGTAAATTATTTTAATTTAAATTCTATTATACAGTTTAAATTAGTTACAATTTTTAATATGCTACTAAATCAAATTAAATAGCCTAAAATTTAAACTACAATCAGCTCAAAATTTCACTTTAAATCAATTTAAACCACAAAACGCACCTCTAACTATGAACCAAAAATTGGTAACATTATTCCAAAATTATGAACTTTTTTCAAATCAACATGCAATTGCAAAATAAAAAATAATATTATAATATATTTTTTGGGGGGCAAATCTCTTAGATATATAATAACCAGGTGAAATTTGGAGTATTATAAAAGCTTAGCGATGCAATATTGTTATGTTATTCTTTGCTCCTCGTGTCTAGTTATTTTCGATTCTTATATGATAGAATTAATTGTCTTTTAGCTTATATTATTTATTTTTTGCAATTACATTAATTTTATATTTTTATTAACTAATAAAAACATATTATATCAATTTATGTACAAAAAATTATATTAAAAAAATTTGTACCTTTAGTACTATTAAAAAAATAAAGATACTTATTTTTATTTAGATACAATTTATTGATTTAAATGAAAAACAAAAAATTAAATTTTAAAATATTGTAAATGAAAATTATGATTTTTGGTCATTGTCATGAGATGTATTCATTGTTATAAGTTTGATTTGATGTGTCTTAGCCATGTTAAGCTGGATTTTGTAGGATAAGTTGGTAAGAAAAGAAATGATTTGAAATGCCTTTGACCAAACATATCGACTGCTATCCGTTTCTCTTTCTTACAAAAGTCTGATATTTCCCATTAAAACATGAAAATCCTGCAAATATATCAATAATTAGACCCCTCAAAAATATTCATTTTACCTTTTAAATATAAATTATGCAATATATTCATTTAAAATAGTACTAATTAATCATAGAAATTAGTAAGGGATATAATTGTCAATGGATTCATAAAATTTTGAAATACAAACAATAGATATTCAAAAACCCTTTAATGATTTGATTGAATTAAAAAAAAAAAAAGAATAAAAATTTTCACGTACAATTAACAACTGTCTTCATTTAAAAAAATTTGTTTTGTAATAAATTAATTTTAATTTTATTTTAAATTCACATTATGAAAATACAAACGATCTAATTTAACCCATCTTAATTTATTTATCATTTTTCGTTGTTTAGCTCCCTGATGACTCATCACTAATCCTAGCCAACCGTGGGCTAAATATTCTCGTTTTCGGGAAAAGGCTAAGACCGTGTACAGAACAGAGGAGACTAGAGGTTTCCTGCATTCGGCCGCCTAAAACGTCATTTATCAACTTGTACACGTGTCACTCATGTCATAACTACCCCTCACCAGGTAATGGCGATGGTTTTAATCAACATGTGCACGCGTCACATGGTCATTTGTCAAATTGTACACGTGTCACGATTTTTAAATTCCAATGGGTATTATTTTTGTACGGACGATAAACTAATCATGCTATGCCACGTAATAACGTCCTTTTGATTTACATGTTCAATGACAAATAATTATAAAGACTAGTTTAGCCGTAAGTATTGACTTGCATCGAGCTATGGTAGTTGGTAAGGGTAATTTGAGATTTTCATTGGTTTAATTATAATTTTTTTAAGAAAAATAATTTATTGTTAATATTAATGATAGCAATAATTTATATGTTTTTTGCTTTATTAAATTATATAAAAAAATAATAAAAATTTAAGTTGTCTAGAAGTAGCATTTTGTTGATTTTAGCCTTCAATGACAAATCCATAGGATGAAAAAATGATATAAAATTACTAATTTGTAACAAAAATCAAGTGGTAGAATATTAATTTAGGAATTAAATTTAAATATATTGTCCCGCTAGATGTGTCACCAAACATAAAATATTTAACGAAGACTTCACCGAGTGTCTGATTGGTTGATTTAATCATTTTTTTTTTCTATTTTTTTAGTTATTTAAAATATATTTAATTTTTTAAATATTTTATATTAAATATATTTGTTTGTTTTAAAATTTTCTTTTTCATATTAAATTATAATTATGTCACCATATGAAAAAATTAAACAAAAATTACAGAAAAAGTAAATATCTTACTTTAGCGTTATCATAAATATAAAGTGGAGACAACATTGATGATACATTTTTATTTAAGAAATTGAAATAAAACTTTGTGAGTTGTGTTTTGTCTATGAACATTGAACCAACCCAAACCCTAGATGATTTTCCTTTTAGTTGACTAATTATTTTAGTGTTGTTGTCATCTACATACACATGGGCATGTGATTAACGTGAGTTTTGACTATTGAGGATCATAACCCAATTGGACCTTGGTTTTCTTGATGGGATGTATTTTATATATATGTGTATTATTATATCATGGTCCAATTATTATATTAATAATCTCTTGATAATTTTCTTTTTCATTTTTAATATTATGCATCATAATGGACGTAGGGTAAGTTTAAATAAAAAAATATTGTCTTTTAATTTATAATTGCATAAAGATAAAATTAAATATATGAATATCCCTTTCGAGCTTTTAATAGTTCAATATAGATTTAACCAAGTGATAATGTTAAAAGTTCATCATTATTGGAAAACGAATGGATTGCCTAGGAGAACCCTGAGAAAAAATTTCTAAAACTTTTTATTATTATAATTATATCAATGATATTAGAAATAAATTCCTTTTTATTAAATTGATGAGCTTGCAAAGAATTTTCACTTTACTATAAAAAAAAAAAAAGATATATGATAACTATATAATATTTTCACATTAATTTATAAAAATAATTTGCATAAAGAGTTTGCATCTTAGATATTGTTATTATTTTATGTATAACATAAAAAATAAATTATTTATTAGTTAATTAATTCATGATCTCTACTTGACACATGCCTTATCATGTATGTATTATCGAGAAGCTAAGTAATAAACATTAGATATTAAGTTTATGTTTTCCTAGTATTTATTTATTATATTTTAAAATTATACAAAAATATCATAATTTAAAATATACCACAATAAGCTAATACCCATTCTAAATTTTCTCTTATATATTTTATCAAATAACCCTAGATGCGACTTTCTAGTTTCTCCTATACTGGTGTCAAATACACACACACGCACACACATATATATCCCAAATTTTATCATCTAGAAGATGCCATATTATCCCAAATTGTTCCACTATTCACACTTGGTAAGTAATTTAAGAATGACCCCATGATTATGCCTTACACAATTTAAAGAAAAAAATTGTCTTATGAAAATAAATTATTATTGATAATAGACTAAACGAGAACATTCCCAAAATATTGTAGATGGTCGGTCACCTCGATGCATTATCTTCAATGGGAAAACTAAGAAGAGTAGAATTTAGTTTTTTATTCCATGTAGAAGCAATGATGAAGCAACAAAGGAATGAAAACATTTTCAATTTTTCATATTCTGCGAATTTTCTTATCTTTTCATTTGTAACGGCGAGTGCTTGGTTCTAAGAAGCATTATTGAGGTTCCTTGAAAGAGACAATGGGGGAAATTTTTTCCAAGTTGCCAACAAAGTGGAATAAATAGAAAGAGAGATGCATAAATAATTGACAACGAGATGGAATATAGTTCATAGGTTTTAATGCAATAGTGGATAATGGCTATAGAGGGAATTAAAGAAGTCAATTTGTCCATTAAATTCTATGGCAATCGAGGCATTTTCTTCTTTCGAAATCATGAATTCTCGAATCTAAGAGATGTTTTATTGTATATTAAAATAAATTTAAAAAGATATTAATAATAATAATTTATAATAAAGTTTTATTATTTTTTATTAATATGTAATATCTAGTATTTTTATTATATAATAACTGTAATTTTAAATTAGAACACTTTAATATCCCATAAATCCTTTATTAATCCAATAAAATTTCCTTTTAAACTCTTTAAAAGTTGTAATCATACTAAAATATTGTTAATTATCATTGTAAGATATGTTTGAAATTTTATTTTTGCTTTGTAATACTTACTTTCGAGAATATTTTCAGTTTAAAATGAAGAATTAAAGATTAAAAAAAATATATGAAAACTCATAGCACTAGATTTTTTTTTTTTCTTCACTTATTTGTTCCAAGTCTTGTAACAACAACATAGTCCTCTAAGTATTGAGATATTTGGAAACATCAAATATTGAGATCGTTAATGATGATCTCAAATTGGGTTGTCTTTGATTTTCTTTCTCAAAAAGTTTTCAGTCACAGTAGTGGTCGGTTCTGTTGATGGCTCCATTAGAAGCTTCTAGATTTTAACAATGGAGGTCAACAGCCATCAGTTACCTTAGAAAGATTTTAAAGCTTCACAGGAAAGGAAAAAAATGCCATCTACTCATTATTTTAGTTTTGAATTTGTCCATTTATATTCTATTTATAAATAAATAATGTTAAATATATAAATTTACTCGTACAAACACGAATGAATGTGATCACAAAATAGTAAAAAAATTATTTTAAAGAAATAAATTATGTATATCTTTTCCAACGGCCTATCCAGCTAAGCCAAACTAAATTTGTCTAATGCCTTCTGAGATGGGCCTGATCGATTTTCAGATCAACTGACAGTAGTAAAATTAGCCCACGAATATTTTGCAGAGACTTTTTATGTGTGGTATTAGTGTGCATTTTATTATGACTTGAGCTTGATTGGATGATAATGGGTTCGTTTAATACTAAAGCTTTGTGACTTATTTTAAAAATGTGGGCGGACATCAACAAAAATTGACACTTACAAAACACTTTTTTACTATTGATTTTAAAGTTAAGTAAAAGCCATCAATATAAAACATACGACTTAGAATTCTAGTGTTTTTGTTGTGATTGAAACCATAAATATTCCATAAATTTTATGATTAAAACCAATTGTTTTTAATGATCCTAGACTCTCTTTAGATATTATAAAGATCATTTAATTTTTTTACAAATCGCAATAAGTGAAGCTTAAAAATTTAAGCACCTCAGTGTCAAAGAAAGTCCAAGATCAGATCAATTTCTTCTTAATTGACTCGTCGATTAACTCCATTTTAAATGAATGGTACAAAGTACACTGGCGTTCTTCGAAACTGGGGCATAGCATAGCTGGAGTTGCCGGGGATAATCAAGTTTCATGAGCTTGATTCAACAATCAAAATCTGCAGGCACCAAAGATTGGCAGCTCTTGCAATTGAGGATTTATTTTTATTCCATTTTCTCCGCATAAACATAGAATGCGAGAAAATCACAACTTTCGTTCCCTATAACTCTCTACTTTAATACCCTTTTTTTTTTTTTTTCTAGAAAAAGTGCATCAAATATAATGTTAAATAATATTTTCCAAAGTTTTAAAATCCTGAACACTAAAGGAATAAGAGACTTAATTCAGACTAGTGAGTTCTGTATAAATCTAGTTTTTTCGAAGTTCAAAGCACAATTATATGGTTTATGTGTAATGCAAAGGATGTTAATATGCAAGATAATTTGAAAAACTGAGTGTCTACCGTCATTACCTTCCGCTTAAGAGGATAATAAGAAGCAATGAATCTTTCTAGAGTAGTCGAAACTTATAAACCAGAAAGAAATTTTCCTGAGTTCTGACATCTGAGATTTTTCAATTCCAACTTTGAAGGTGATTTCTCTTCCTCAAAAAATCATGCTAGCATCCTCGAGGTGCCTATTACCCGGAGTGAAGACAAGATATGATAAGGTTCAACACAGGAATGCAATTTACAAATTCATTAAAGACAACGGATCATTAATATTTTGTAATTTAGATATACTTTTTCAGGCGTACGTCTTCCACAGGTCCCATGGAATTGCTAAGCATAACTCCCTGAGCAAGGTAACAAAAAATCCTACTACTACGAGATGAGAATGCAGAGATACTTGAAGATACCAGAATTATCCTTCACACTGATGATCTTATTTTCAAGATCATGAGCAGCCTCAGTCATATCCCGGACTTAGTGGACCTGATCATTGTAGCAAAGGTAATATTGTCAGGCACACAATGTCTCTCTTTCATTAACAAAAGCAACTCACCCATCTTTTCAACGTTACCAGCCCGACCATGGACAATGATGATGCTATTGAAGAAAGGAGTATCCAGTACTATATCTGAATTCTCTACCTGCCTCAAAATTGAATCAACCTTCAGCATCAGTCCAGCTTTACTGTAAGCGCTAGCAAGAGAACAGTAATTAATGGAGTTTGGCTTCATTCCTATATATTTCATTTTCCTGAAGTATTCATCCATCTTCTCGATATTTCCAGCCTTACCAAATATTTCAATGATCATATTATAACTTCAAGGGAGAAGAATCTTTTCTCCATGAAATCCAAAACAGACCCCATCTTATCATACATTCGTGCTCTTCTATATGATTTAATTAGAATATTAAATGTCTGAATGTCTGCCTTAACTCCCATAAGCTTAAATTCATCATACCATATTTCCATTTTCTCAATCAA
>JAWDEX010169929.1:0-16249 GCA_035221805.1 Trichilia hirta | reverse complement strand
CCACCGTAACTCTTTCTAAACAAAATTCCAAACGTCCTCTGACTTTGAACCACCGAAAAATACCTTTAAACTTCATATTTAAGTTTATTCAACACAATATACCGTGCTCCACTATTGGATGTTGTCCGAGCCTTTATGGATTCATAGAGTTCCAGTAAACGAGTTCTTGCTTTAGAGGACCGTCTTCCTTGCTAAAACTTCTAACTCATAAAGTATGGATTGGAAGGAAAATTCAAATTCTATTTCTTTGCTTGTTTATCTAATCACCATCTAATACTACTTCATCCCAACTTACCTGACATCAAACTTTATTCTGTCTATGCACATACTTGCCTTGTATACGATTCTTTTAGGGCAAGAGGCAAAAATTTCACTTTACATACAAAAAGATTTCGAAAAACTCTCTTTTGGAAATTACTACAAGTATAAAACTGGCCTGAATTGACAAATGAATACTTGTTCTGTGGTGATCGTGTTGTTAATCTTTTGTACATAACATGCCGTTAATACTATTGTATTATACTGTGATGTTAACTAATATATGTACATATCATGCAGTCACACGATATTATACTATTTCTCCTTGGGTATATAATTATAAAATCAATCTCTACCTATGATCCTCTCACTCTCTTTGGCAACAAGAGTGTGTTTTTGTGAGTGATGCTGAAAGGAGATGAACTTGCTGATTGCTTCGCTTGTTTCGTTCAGCTCGCTTTTTTTCAATCTTTTCGACCTTGCTTGTCGAATTTGTATGATTTCGTAGAACCTGTCTCAATTCTGCTTCAAGAAAGTTACCATGGTTGGATCACAATTCATAAAGAGAGTTCTCCTGCGGTCTTTAATCTGCATGTATATGTGGGATATAGAGTCAGCATTGTGGAATGGAAGCATAAAGGAATTAAGCTGGAAATTGAAAGACCCAAGATCCTGAAACGCAAGAGAATGTCGTATTTGTGTGATTTTAGATTCATATTTTATCATTCAAGCTATCAAAACTTCATGATCAAGGGTAGTACTATTTTCTACCTATATAAGTTCATTCTTACTAGTCATTGATCAGCACATGGTTAGCTAGTAGGTATGGCTGGCAGCTTCTATATTGGATGTCAGATGAAAATTGCAGCGTAACCAAAAGCAGGACCAGTAAATATGGGCCCAAGCTTTCTGTGACATTTGTTACTGGTCCAAGCTTTCTATCTCATTTGATGATTTTTAAAGACTAATATTAGAGATTTCAAGTTGTAATCTAAATTGCAGTGTAGTCATTATTGATTAATAGTAAAATAGCCTAATTAATTAGTTATTTTAAAAGTCATAAAATTTATTATCTTATCGATGAAATCACATCTCTTGAGATACAATTTAAGATAATTATTTGGGATTCTTACCATTAATCTTTTGTAAAATTAAATTTTTGTTCTGTTTAATATTGTAGTGCAGTGACTTTTAATAGTTACAGTGTGATAAAAGTTTTAGATATTAAATATTCATATAAAAACATATACGTCTTATTAAAAGTTAGCATTATCAATTTTCCTTTCAATTTTCCTTTTAAAATATAACACAAATACCACAATTTCAAACAAAACTTTCATATCTCAATTGATAATTTATTTAATCATCAAAAATTTTTTTATGGAAAACGTTTTGCCCATAAGATTGTATATGTAAGTTAATCATTAGAGTTTAATACTATTACTTGGACTTTTACCTTTTAATTCAAGCTTTTAATTCAAATATTAATTTATAAAGGCTTGCAAAGGACGTGCATTTATTACGCCGGTAAACTTGAATTTAAATCTCGAGAGTTGATTGAATGTGTTTACTTCAAATTTATAAACCAAAAGGTTTGAAGTTCTTGAATGTTTGAGCTAAATTCGCTTATGTTGTGTAGTTCAGAAAACTTGAAGCTCCTTAAATCTCTTTGTGTTTGATTAATAGCTCGCTTATGATCTTGAATTGGGGATGAGTTTTATAAAAATAAATTGATAGTATAAAGTCAATTTGATCAAGAGGACCTGTATTAGATAGGTTCCATATGATTTGCATTATATTTGTCTGTATTTATATGGAAGGTAGTATTTTATATTGAAATTTCTTAACGTGCAAAATCACTTCAAACATACAATACGAGAGGTCATTGTCATTCGCAATTCCTCTTTCCATTCACAAATTAAGATGCACGGAAGGGCAGCATCAAGATCCACAAGCACCTGGGGCACAATGCCCTTCTGGTGTGCATGGTGTATGAACAGTAAAAAGGGGTTTTCATTAATGATTTGAGTATCAAAAGAACAGCTAGCTCAATGGGTAGACAATCCCAATTATTTTTAACTTATTCACGCGTCTTATAATTTTATTGCATCAAATTGCTCCTTTCGATCCCCTTTGACAGAACATGTCTTTTCTCTGTCTCTGTTACTTCTGGGTTTACAGCTATTTTTGTTCCTTTGTTTTATATATAGTCATAGGTAAATTGATATCTCCTTCTTACATATATTAACCAAGGCTGTTCATTAAAAATAAATGGGTACAACTCACCTTAAAAGTCAGCTTACGACAAAAGGGTGCTCGTAAAAATTGCCGTTCATGACAACAGATCCCATTCACTTCGCAATAACGTACAGGAATCGCACTATACTGATCTTATATTTGACATAAAGTCTGGTTCTGATACCAAATAATACAAATTTGCGGATAAAATTCATCCTCAAAAATTAGTTTATAAAGAAAGATTTAAAAGTTGTATCCCAAACTTTTGAGGACACTATCCCCACATATTATTGGAAAATATATAAATGTATGCAATGAATACTTAAGTTACCCCACAGAAATGAGGGAGGGTACCCTAGCCCTAGGCAACAGATATGGAAGGGCTTGCACTTTTTGTTTCTTGGGATTGCCTGTTTCAACATTTTAATATAATAGTTTTTATTTTACAGCATAAGACAAGTGGAGCATTTGATCCGATCGTACAATAATGCAATTTGGAGGGATTTTCTTAGAAAATGAAAAATATCCATCAAAATTTCACAAACCCAAAACATGATCCTCCACATAAATAGAAACCCTTTTAGGTATGTTTTAATTTTTTGGAAAAATTTAGCTCAGAAATTGATTTCGTATGCAAAAACCTTTTTCTTTAGATCAAGTCAGTGTTATTGTACACTTTGTCCATTTTTTCCTTTAAAGAATGACAGAATAATAAAAATGCTACAATCTTAAACTAAGCTTAGTTAGAAGTTCGATTATTTTGCTACATATACAGGTATATAGCATAAAATAAGTAAATTACCAGCAAAATCTAGAGGTTTCACTTTATAAAATCACAATCTTAATCATGTGTTTTAAATGATTCTCGTGTATGCCTGAAAAAATGTTTCTGATAATGGAGGCAAATATGCTAGAGAAACACATGGCTTGTCTCTTAATTTCATGAAGAAATTAAAGTGATGAGGACGTGACATATATTTGCATGTATTAAATTATTATATGCCTCTAATATAAGTTACTTGTACAATTGATAAAACTACAAAGGAAAATCATTCATCTCGCTAAGCTCATTCAATAAATGTCAGGATCTATTAACAATTTAGCAATAAGTCTTTATTGCTCAATTTTTCTATTGACATATTCTTACTAAAAATAATCCGAATTACAATATCATGCATCTAAATTTTGATTGGACTTCGAATATTAAAAACTGAACAGAAATAATATTAACTTGACATTGCCTTTTAAATCCACTAAAACATATATAAGCATTGAATCTTCTTGCATTATTTTACAATTTGCTAAATTAAGTCAAAAATGTGTTGACGGTTCATCCTACAAGATCAACTGTGGATGACATACAGATTTAGAGCTATGAATTCAAGTCTTCCAACAAAATTAACTGTAGATGATAGAAAACATTTCTTTGTGTTGTGTGTAATCCTGTCCTTATTATTGCTCAAGTCATGTGTCTTGTTTCTCCTTTCTATTAATTTATATGCTACATTTAGACTTTGCTCGGAATTAAGGTATCGTAATTTGAAAGCAACAACTTTTATAAATCATGTTAACAATTAAATATTAGCAAAATAAAATTGATATTTATCAAACACTCCACTTGTTTATGCAAATAGACCTTGGACAACATATAATTTGTGAAGTAAAATAAGGTATTTTCAAATTGGCTTTATAGTATAAAAGAATAATGCAAGTACAGACCCAGATCAAGATTTATATAAATGGGGTTGGATCTAAATGGTCCATAGCTTACAATTGGGGTTTGGGACCATTTCAAAAGCACGACACATGTATATTAAATTAAAGAAAACATCAGTCTAAGGCAGCTCTCAATTTCCAACTTGGTCTACAATAATCATAAAACTGAAACTAACAGAATAAACTCTAGTAAAACGAGTCAGCATTTGAACTTTATAGGATATTTAAGATGGTTTTGATTGAGAATGAGGCAGCTATCTCTGTATTAAAATGGAGCAATGATTGATTTCCCTAATCTTCTCTCTTCAGCTTGTGATTTGGGAGAAGCCATACAAGACTATAAAGTGATTGTGCAGTATTAAAGGCAACAAAAATAAGTGGGGACAAGATGGGTCATTTCAATACAGCCCACAGCAGACGACACTACCATCCCTACTTTTTCTCCCATCGAATATAGAAATACCCAATACTTATCTGTACTAATTGGCTCAATTCGTAAGAAGTTTTATCTGAAAATTTAATGCTTTGCTTCAATTTTAAGGTCATATAAATCAAAGGAACCAGTATTTTGATATGATTTTAGGATTATGTGAATTAAAAGGATCAATAACTCAAAGGCCAAAATTCTAATCCGATTTAAGGTCATGCAGATCAAAGAAATCAAAAAACTCAAAGGCCTGAGTTTCTATCTAAATTTAGGACATATTTGAAATAGTTAATTTTTACTTAATTTTGAAAGTAAAGTTATAAAATTTATTTGATAAAACTCATTTTTAATAAGATCAATTAATATTTTAATAAATATAGTTTTCATTATACAATAATAACTATAGAATAAAAATAAAAAATACCTGTATAGCCATAGAACCTCAATATTAAATATGTTCCTAATGTCATATGGATTAAAGGGATCATATAGATCAAAGAGACCAAGAAACTCAAATATTCAAGATTGGAGAAAAAGAGATTAAAATTAACATGTGAGAGTTGGAACATGAAACATCGACTCTAATATCATATTTTAGATTGCCGCTAGACCCAAAAGCTTAAATTAATAGATAACAGTCTAACAATAATAGTATTTAAAGATAAATTTTACGTAAATACTATTGATATGTTTAATCGATAAAATTTATTGAAAAATGGGTTTAATTTATCATTATGCAGTACTTGAAAAGAAATTAGGATGGTGTCGATGTCTATCAATTCTTGGGTTGTGGTGGGCACATAGACTAGGAAAAGGGCAATACAATGCCCCTAAGAAGAAGTTGTATGGCAGATGACCACCCCTCCATGTTACAATTTCGCAAAGTGTGTCCCACAATTCCATTTTATAAACCCAAAAAATGAAATCTCCTTTCCAAATTTCTCTCGTTGATCACCATCTTCATTGCTCTCCCAATAATTTCTTGAACCCAAATCATTTATTCCATTCATCATCTCCAAGTAAATTAACAACTAAAAATGTGTTCTTCAAAGTCCAAGCATCATCATCATGATGGTCAAATGAATGGCCGTCCTGTTCTTCAGCCAACTTCCAACCAAGTTCCAAGCTTTGTGAAACACAATCCCGTTAAGAAGATTACTTCACCAAAATCTCCTACTGCTAATAATGTTGTTATTACAAATAAGTCTTCATTATCTCCTCCTATTTCTCCCAAGCTAAAATCACCTAGACCCCCAGCAATCAAGAGAGGAAGCAATCCTAATGAGCTACCTTCTAGTTCTGAGAAAATCCTAAGCCCCATTTGTACCAAAAGGCTGGGAAGGACTTCATCAGTGAAAAAGAAGCCCAAGAGTACGACTTATGATTCTTCTTTGATAGTTGAAGCTCCTGGAAGCATAGCAGCAGCAAGGCGAGAACAAGTTGCAATGATGCAAGAACAAAGAAAATTGAGAACTGCTCATTATGGAAGAACAAAATCTGCTAAGTTTGAAGGAAAAATATCTGCTCTTGATTCATTGCCTAATGGTAATATTGGTCGAGATCAGCAGAAGAGATGTAGTTTTATCACGCCTAACACAGGTATGTACATATACGTATACATATACGCATATAGATGTGGATACATTTGATGAAGAGAGTGAAAGATTGTTCGGATTTTAAGGGAAGTCTGCATTGCAGATCCTATTTATGTTGCTTACCATGATGAAGAATGGGGAGTTCCTGTTCATGATGATAAGTAATTCTCTCTTTCCATTTTTTTTATCTGTTTAATCAATTTTTCCTTTTTATAATTTCTTGGTCCCTTCTGTTTAATGTTGTTTTATATATTATATATTTGCTAATTTCCTTTAATATAAATGTACTGCTGCAGGTTGTTGTTTGAATTGCTAGTCTTGACTGCTGTACAAGTTGGATCAGACTGGACTTCGGTATTGAAGAAAAGACAATTATTAAGGTGGGTATGGGCATTATAATCTGCTGATATTAGAATCATGAGTCTGCAAAGAGTTTAGATGCATATCACTGTAATGCTGCGCATGAAGATTTACCTCTAAAATAGACGATTTCTAATATTAATGAGTGAAAGAGAGAAAAGTACTTCACTAAATTATTAGTGGGTCTTTTTAAAAAAAAAAAAACATTCAACTAATTAATTATATTTAACATCTTTAATAATTCTTTAAATAATAAAAACTATTGCAGAGAAGCTTTTTCAGGATTTGATGCAGAATTAGTATCCAAGTTCCCTGAAAAAAAGATAACATCAATAAGTTCAGAATATGGCCTAGAAATAAGCCAAGCTCGAGGAGCTGTTGATAATGCCAACAGGATTCTTGAGATTAAGAAAGAGTTAGGATCCTTTGATAAATATTTGTGGGGATTTGTGAATAACAAGCCAATCAACAAGGAATATAGATCAAGAGAGAAGATCCCAGTGAAGACATCGAAATCGGAAAGCATAAGCAAAGACATGGTTAAAAGAGGGTTTAGGTTTGTTGGGCCAACTATTGCTCACTCATTCATGCAAGCTGCTGGGCTTACTAATGACCATTTGATCAAGTGTTCAAGACATTTTCAATGCATTGAAGAAAGCAAAGTGTAGCGAGTAAGCGATGGCAATATGTGTGATGTCAAATGGGCTTTCAATTTTTGTTATACCAACCCTCAAATTTGCTTCTTTTAAACTTGGCTTGGGTGTGGGTAGCAATTTGTGTACCGTTAAATGGGCTTTCAATTTTTGTAATTCCAACCCCCGAATTTGCTTCTTTTAAACTTGGCTTGGAAGTGGGTAACTCTTCCATTTTGTGCTATGAAATTATGGAAACTTCATTCCTTACTCATGTCTTGTATCTTATAAAGTTTGTATATAATGAATTAGTGTGAAATTTTTAGTGATATTTATCTCCAAAGTTTATTTTTATGTGCTCTCTCTCTTTGTGAAGATTCTAATTGTTTGAGTTTGATTGATTGTGCATCTAAAGCCACAGGGACCGCTTATTCCATAGCATTTGGTATTAGAGCGGGCTCAAAGAAAGAATAAAAGGGCATTGTAACTACTGAAGAGAACACTAGAGATCAAGTGAATTGCTCTATTGAGTAATGGTTGGTATTATCAAGGGGTAGAGCTAGAACCTGGAAGAGGTCGTTCATAGTTGCATGCATTCCTCCAAGGAGATTTGAGGTATCTAATGTTATATATATATAACATACGTTAGTATGCTACAACACAAACTTGACATAAAAGATAGACTGGCTGACATTGCATAAGAATCGAACAGACTTATAATTCATATATAAAGCACGAGTGAGTCTGAGGGCCATTTGGTATTGTTTTTAGATTGATATTTTTACAAAATAAAAATGATGATTTTGATTTGATAATTTTTAAGTTTAAGAATTGTAAAACATGTTCGGTAATATTGTTTACAATATATATCTTAAAATGATAATTGTAAAACGTGTTCGGTAAAATTATAACAAATAATTATTTTTAAATTTTTTTATTAAACAATTAGTATTATAATGCTATTAATTAATTTATCTCTTAAATTCTCTCTTTGTGTTCACATTCTCTCATGTGATATAATTATATAATGTTTACTAATTTATTATTAAATTTCTAAAATAATTTTCAGAAATTTTAAAAAAATAAAAAAAATGAAATAAAAAATTAAGAAATAAGAATAATTAACTATAAATTATTCTGTACAAATTGACATGATATTATAGTACTTGTTAATAGAAATTAAAATCAAAACAAATTAATAATAATTATTTTTAAAATATGCTAGAATGTGATATGTTTAATAAAATTATTAAAATAATTTAATTGTCTTTTATTTTTTTATTTTTAAATTTTAAATTATAATATTGTAAAACTTATTAAATTAATATATTAAATCAAATAATAAAATAAACTTATCGATAATAGTTATTAAGAATTTTAAATTATTAAATGAGTGTTGAACTGTAAAACAATCAAAATAAAAAATTCTTTTGCTTGTTTCCTTTGTAAATGAAAGAATACGTGTGTTTATATATTTTACGAGACATTTTCATAATTCACTATCGAACACATATTTAGGTTTTAAAAAATAAAAAATAAATTATACAAAATAATACTAAATTTTTTTAATCTTAACATGACATGACGTAATTTACACCTATTTTTCTCAGACTGTATTAGATAAAATTCATTTTGTTCTATTAATAAATAATTCATAATTTACGCAACATGCAAGCACAAGTAAATGAGCTATAATATTTATTCAAAAATGGTTTTAAAAAATTTATTTCTTGGATGGGCTCCATATTATGAATGGACAAAGTGGGTTGCCCCAATCAATGGGTCCATTTTTCACTTATAAAATGATTTTGTATATTAAAAAAATTTTTGAAAAATGTATCAAACTCAAGAAATTGTTTGTTATAATTTTAAATTTTATTTTTATTTTGAATAATACTATTCATTCTAAAATTTTTATTTAAAAATACATCTCAAATAAGGTGGCATATATTTATTAAATATTTAATATTTGTAAGCTAAGTGACAGAGTAGTTTATTTTAAAATAATATTTTTTATATTTATTATTAAATATCTAATCATTTATAACTCGAGAATTCGACTAAATAATTTATAATAATTTAAATTAATTAATTTTCTGGAGTTGCCTACCTACGCGTTCCACTCTAATAGTAGATAACGGGTTTAAAATATATTTGAACTATGTCCACCCCTATTTAATTAAATAAAAAAATTTATCCTTAATATTATTTACAATATGTTTAATATTTATTGGCTTTTAGTTAACTTATAAACGAAAATTATAAAAAGTGTCTAATGACGTTAATTTTTATTCGAATCCATTTATTTTATTTTCTATTTTAATTGTAAATTATAATTATTGTGGGGTCACAGCACCTTGATATCATATATGTTTTTATTTTACATAATCATTTTTTATATTAAAATGTAGTTTATATTAATTAATATTGTATGTGAAAAAATAGTTTATATATTACAGATCTCAGAAGATTCTTACGAAATCACCGCTAATTTGCTTCTTAATTTTTTAATATTGACGCTTTGTCTCTAACTCGATACATGTATTAAGTGAATTAAGAATTCCCAATATTTGTTATTATAATAAATAAAAATTATTTAATATTGATTTATTTTATTATTATGTTATATTTGACTAAAAGACGATAATAATAATTTTTAGAAAGTGGCGAAAATTATTTTCTTAAGATGTCAACAATAGACAAGTTGTGGAAGATTTTTTTAGTAATTTAATTTTAATTATTAAATATTTATTTAATTTTTTTATTTATAATAGTAATTAAATATATGTTTTAGTGACAAAACATAAATAAATGACTATATAAAATTTTATTATTGTATTAAAAGATATAAAAGATACTTGAAAGAAAAGGAAGAAAGTGTATACTTTTTTCATTTTTATTATTAAAATAAAATATTATCAAATTTCGGGCAAGTTTCTATTCCTATAAAAAGGGAATAATTAATCTTATTTTGCATTTTATATAATCCATTATAATATAAAACCTATTACAGATTCCAGCGTACCTGGGGACGGAATATCTTAGGAGACCGGAATCTCCGCCATCAAAAGTCAAAACCCAATCCTAGAGTCCATAAAGTCTGCCGTGTGATGTGATGACATGATGATAATGGACCCCACGTTAGCTGTTGAAAGTCTTAAATCAACATTTGGCTTGCCGCCGAACACCAACAAACACGGTTACACGTGCTTTCTGAGAAAATTTTATACCAAAACTTGCGTGCACCGTTATAAAACGAACGCAGTCTGAATATGAGGCGATGTAAATTAAGAAATATTATCACTTGTTTTTTTAAGTTTAATAATATTTTATTTAAATAACAAAAATATAAGAATATTTTTTTTTTAGTCCTTTTAAAATATATTTTATCATTACTTTTATATTTTTATATATAATAACAAAAGTAGATAAAATTATTTATTTATTTTTCATCCTCAATAGTTTGTGCAATTAAAAATTTTAGTACCATAAATTTTACTAAAGAAAAATTCTTTTTTTTATTTGTTTTATTTTTATCTTTTAGATTTTATACAAAAATTTGTATAAAAAATTTGTATTACTAATATTTTTCTATCTTTCAATAAATGATCATATACCTACGTGATTTTTCAGTTTTATATAAGTTTTTGATAGTGATTTATTTTGTTATAAATAATTAAAAATATGTATTAATTTATTATTTTATTAAAATTTATGAAGGAATATACTATTAAGTTTGATTTCTATATAATTGATAATACAATATTCAAAGTTGATAAAATTTTATTTATAATTTTCAAATAAATCTATTTGCTCCATTTCAAAGAAAAAATTGTTGAAAATACCATGTATTTTATTTTATTATTTTCAAAAACATTTAGCAGAAAATTTCAAAAGGATATACGTGTTACATATGAAAACATTAAGAACCTATTTATATTTAATATAAGTCATAAGGATCTTTTGGTAAATTTAAACGTAAAGTATTGGCAGGGAAATTTGCATGGACGAACTGTGTTTAACCACGTGGCGAATGAAATACGTGATGGGAAACGAAAGAATGGGAATGTGCGTGGCACGTGCCTTGCAAGCCAATCCAGTCTGTAATTATTTGTGTCCCGGTCTCCCATCGTTTTTCTTTTTATTTAATAAATAAATAAATCAAATTTTATTAAAATAAGAGTTTTGTGACAACATTAATAAAAATATTTATATTTATTATTTTTAATAAATTTTTGTATTAATATAATAATTAATTAACATTTATAGCTTGTCAAATATAATAATTTTAGAATAAAAATTATTTAATTTAAATATAAATTGATGTTAACTATCAATAAATTAGTAATTATAATCTTATTAATTAGTATTATTATATTATTCAAAAAAATAAATAAAAACATTATGATAATTAATGTGCACTATTAAATGTTACTAATTATTAGATACAAGTATAAAAAAATTGATTAAAATTTAAGTTTATTAAATATATTAATTATTATAATTTTTAAATTAAGTAGAAGTATAAAAATAAAAAAATATAAAACATGGTGGTAATATTCGGACTTGAGTTTCAGTCACAGTGACACCCGTCTATCGTTTCGCCGAAAATGAACAAAAATAAAAGATAATTTTTTATTTATAAAAATTAATTTAAAATTGCCGCATATTGAGTAAAAATCAGAGGGCCCATTAAAATACCGAATTCCAGCGAAACATCTTTCGTTACACCACGTGTCAATAGTAGGTCTACATATTATATTATGCCGCGTGTTATGTGAACGGTGAAATTGTTTTCTATTTTTTAAATTTTAATTTCATTTTTGTTTTAATCAACAAAAGAAATTAGTCTTGCGTTGTGGACCCCACATTTGTGTTGTTTACAGAGAAGACAGCGCATTGCAATAGGTCGGATTCTTGGCAGACACTACAGCCAGCCGACCATTATTTTAACGAATCCTAAGGTGTGTCCACCGGCCAAGAATTTTCTTGATCACCCCTCACTCTTTCAGTAATTTCCACAATGGGCACTGAATTTGCTTAAAATTCTAATAAGGTATGCTTAGAGTAAAAGTGACAAATAAATTGAGATGCACGACATGAGGAACAAAATTGATGAAAAAAAATAGTATATTAATACAGATTGTGTGCCCTATGAGCTGAGATTAGTCTTATAAAAAGATACGAATAATTAATCAGAATAATTTAAAATAAGAAAAACTAATCATAAATGATAATAAATAGGTGGGCATCAACCGACTCAGGAATCGTGAAACGTGGGCCAGTTTAAAAAATCCCAATAAAATTTTATCTCTAGATCAAGTTAAAATAATTTTATTTTCAATGAATCGAATCAAATTTTAAAAAATTAAAAGAAAACTAATTTTTAATCAATAAAAATATGTTATGCATATAAAAATACTGTTTAACATTTTAAATTTTAGTTTTAAATTAGACTGAATAAAATTAGCTAATCCCAAAATGGCATATATATATGTATATATATATTTAAATTTTTGGACTTGATCATGAATTAAATGAATTCTTGAGATTTTTTTTTTTTTTTTTTTTTTTTTTTTTTTTTTTTTTTTTATTTTTTTTTTTTTTTTTTTTTTTTTTTTTTTTTTTTTTTTTTTTTTTTTTTACCTATTTTGAATAATAATTGTATACAAACATAATTAAAAACTAAAACATATGAAAAATTTAAATTTTAATATTAATATTAATTGAGTTAAATGTTGTTCACTGAATCCGCTGATTTGAAATTGTGGGACAGGTCGATCTCAAAAGTGATGAATTGATTTTTTTTATTTTTTATTCTGATCACTCATTTGTGTTAGTAGTTTTTAAAATACTTAATGAATTAAAATTTTTTAATTGAATTTATTCTTTTAAGTAATATGGTATTTTTTCTTATCCTCGTATTTTTCAAAAGTTAGAACTTAGAGAAGTTGGGCAATATATACAATGCAAATTTAATTTGTGATAAACAGTATATACTATACTGACTATTTAAAAGAGAATAATATTACTTATTTAAAATTTTTTATTTTAAAATTTATTGATAATAAGTGAATTCACATTCATTTATTTATTTTATTTGTAATAAGAAAGATTAAAATGAGTAGCATTATTTAAATAAATAACGACCACGGCAAGATTACGGTGCGAAACCTAAACTGGTTTGAGTTTTATGGGTTAAGTGGATACTTCTACTTTTAAGTTTCGAATTGATGGCCAAATTTGTAAATAAATTTAAAATCTAGTAGTTGATTGAAAAGGTGAATTCTCACATAGATGAGATATTTGTTTTATGGAAGTGCGGAACAGCTCAAGCAAGGTTGATTAAAAAAAGATTAAATAAAAAATAAAAAGAGGAATATAATCCCATGTGACTTTTACAGATAATATTCCTCCTCTCATAAATTTTTTCATACCAAACACTAGTCGCTATTATCAATATTATACAAAATTATTTTATATTGTTATTATTAATTTTCTACGAAGTCTTGAGGGCTTAAAAATTAAAGAAAAATTTTTTAAATTGATTTTAAAATAATACTTGATATAAATCTTTTTTTTTTTTTTTCAAATCTTCATATAAAATAAATAATAATCTTCAAATTTTAATATTAATTTGAATAATTCAACTTCAGCTCAAGAATTTATGTTATTTATTTTTTTATAATAAATACAAATAAAAAATTAAAAAATTGTTATTAACATAAATTTAAAGTAATTTTAATATTGATTTCTAAAATTGTTAATAATTTAAATATTTTATAATTATTTTAAACTTGTTAGTTATCTTTTGCAATCAAAGAATCGTCAACTTTTGAAAGGTAGTTTAGTTTTTGGAAGTTACAAGTTATACATGAAAATTGAAATTTCTTTCTTTCATATTCTATCAAAGAGAATATTATTCTGAATACTGTTAGAAAATATAATTATAAAAATTAATTATATTAATATTTTATTGCCATTATAAAAATTTATATATGTAATATTTCTGTACCGGTAAAGGTTGCCAACAAATCCTACAAGATAAGGTTACAAGGGAAAAAAGAGAAACAGCATTATACTAGGGGTAATTGTACAGTTTTAATAAAATATAAGGGTATATTAGCAAATTTTGTAGAAATTCAATAGACTTTGGGTCCGACATTTTGACACGGCTTTTAAGCTGTAAATACCATGTTTTTTCGTTATTTTTAATTTATCCCTTTAGCAAATCCAAATTAATATTACTGGCTTTTATTGTTGGCCATTGAGTAAATTTTTAAATACACCCCTTCAACTTTATGAAATTTCTAAAAGATTCCGTAATTTGTCAACCTTTTTTACTTCCTTGTTTTCTTAATAAAATAACCATATTACTCTCATGATGTTTATTAGGCCTAATTCTTCAAAACATAATTATAAGTTCTTTTATTGTTAGTTATTTGTAAGATTAAGGTTCTTTTATCTTTGCTTATCCCTTAATTTTATCAATTTTTTTTTTATATCTCAAATAATGTATTATTCATCACGTGAATATTAAAATAGTGTAAAAAATCTTAAAAATAATGAAATATATTTTTTATTTTATAAATATCATATTTTTGAGATAAAAATTTAGAATTATAGTATTATTTTTATACCTTTAATGTTAACTTATATTACATATAATTTGATTTGAATTTTATTTAAATATTAAAGTGTCTTAATTCTGAAGCTATAATTAATATGAAATAGATGCATTAGATATTAAATTTTAATAAAAAATATATTTTATTAAAAATTAGTGTTGTTAATTATTTTTTTGTTTTACTTTTAAAATATAGTAAAATTTCACTATTTCAAATGAATTTTTATAGCAAAACTCAGTATTGAATGTATGATACTATAATTTTCTCAAGATTATGGATGGATGTGAACAAATTATGAATTTTAATACAGTTCTGTCAAAATTGAAGGCTGTAATTGTAAAAATGGTCGTCATGGGAATGCAACACGAACGTTACCATAATCCATACAGAATTAGGAAATTGAAACAATTCCAACAAACGTCATGAAATAGAAAATTGGAAAATCAAATCAAAGCCATAAAAGGAGAGAGAACGGAGAGAAAACGAAGCGACGGAAGAAGGAGAGAGAGAAAAAAAAAAGGAGCGCGGAAAGGAGGAGGAGAATTATAGTGAATTCATCAGATTCATTCATCTCAATCTCCGTCTTCTCTTCCTAAAAGGGTCTTCTTCTTCTTCGTCTTCTAATTATCCCTTTTTTTCTGAGGAAAAAAGGAAAAAGGAAGAACTTTTATTGGTTTGTTTTTATATTTTTAATCATAGCTTCATCAAGAAACTGGTTACAACAATGGCGAATAAAGATAGAGATCAGAAAGAAAGAGGAGAGAAGAAGATGCTCGATGGGGTTATTTGGAACTGTGCATCTGAACTGAAACTTATATTACTATGCCTGTTAATTCTGTGTAGTGTGGCTACTGTTATTCAGTTTTTCCCTTCTCGGTTTACAATTTCTACATCTGATCTTCGGCTCTGTATCACCAAGATCACCGCGAATACAGACGGAGATAAGGACACGATAGTGCCATCACATTTGCAGCTCGGAAAGGAATCATTGCCACCTTTGCAATCTCCGCCGCCATCGCCACCGCCACCTCCACCTCCACCTCCACCTCCACCTCCACCTCCACCTCCTCCACCCGCCATTGAACAAGATCGGATTCTAAACAACAGAGTCCTCAAGCGAGCGTTCAATACATACGGGGCAGCAGCTTACAACTTTATCAGCATGGGAAGTTACAGAGGAGGGCTCAAAACATTCGCCATTGTCGGGCTTTCATCGAAGCCTCTTCATGTTTACGGAAAACCCAGTTATCAATGCGAATGGGTTCCTGAGGATAAATCAAAAAACTCAACTTTCGCCAGATTTACATACAAAATGCTCCCGGATTGGGGATACGGCCGAGTTTACACCGTTGTTATTGTGAATTGTACGTTTTCTCAGCCTGTTAACGAGGATAA
>JAWDEX010169918.1:0-16249 GCA_035221805.1 Trichilia hirta | reverse complement strand
TATATATAAAGATAAAGATAAATACGCCCATAAAATTAATCAAATATACAATTAGTTCCATTAAATTTAAAAATATTCAAATAAAATTAATTTAATTTGTGAATTTAGGCTAGAAAAACAATATGCTAAATATACTTTCAAAATAATTTTGATGAAAAGAATATTAGAGTAATTATAATAAAAAAATAAATAAATTATCTAAATTAATAAAAAAATTTCAGAAAATTTGTATTAGTACTTTTAATTGATACTTGATTATCTAATCAACTAGATATTATTGGTCCTAAGTGGATAGGTTCTCTTCAACAGAACTGAGAACTGACAGCAGGAATGAATTTGTTCAAATCTTTTATACTATGATTCAAATTATTAAAGTTCAAAACCTCAGGGATGTACGTATAATTAAGCCCTTGTACGAATACGATCGTTGAAAAAGGTCGAAAAAGCAGAAGGGAATTATCGCGTGCGAATGAGATGCTACAGGTTCTAAAATAGTCCACGACTTTCTGCTCGTGCTCCATGTTAAATTGGTCGTATAAATACCCATTGGCTCCTCCCAATTTTCCTACTGGCCGATTCCATTGAAGACAGCTTGAAATATTCGAATTTTTCTTGAAATAAAATGGCCGATCAGCTAACGGACGACCAGATCTCAGAGTTTAAGGAAGCCTTCAGTCTATTCGACAAAGATGGCGATGGTCTGTTTTCTCAAGTCTCTTTTCTCATTTATCTGTTGATTACAATTATTGTTCGATCTAGGGTTTTGATTACGTAGATTGCGATTTAGATCTTGATCGATCTTTGTTGCTTGCTTGATTTGATGGTATAGAAAATTTTGATCTGTGACTTTTTTGCATTAACATTGCAGTGATTAATACCTGTCCCTAGGAGTAATGATAATTTGAATAATTTGACTTGACTGTTAGTGGGAGAAAGGAAATGGTTAGATGACGTGGGAATAGCGAGGTGGAAATAGTAAAAAATCTAATTTGAGTTCATAATTTAAATTTCGGAGGATAATTATTTTCGTTAATAAATATAGTCCAAGCCTTGCACCCGTAAGGACTGTTCACAATATTCTAGTAATAATACTGAAGTGAGGTTTTACTGCTGTTGTGGTGTTATCTGTTATGAAGCTGGCTGTCATTTTGGCAAACTTTAGATCGGTATCTGTTAATTACACTTGGTATTTTGTGTGTTATGGTTTTCTAATTTCAGAAAGCCCTGTACATCGCCGCTTTAACTGGGTATTGCACTTGGAAAATGGAAATTTTTTAGAAAAATTACTGTTAAAATTTGTTTCGTGGTGGTTTTGTCCCTTTTTTATGCCTTTTGAACATGTTTTGTGGACAGACTATTAGAACATTTGTAAAATCTTGGGAATTTTAGTTATCCTTCCTCAGTAGTTGAGCAAAACATGTAGATACACCTTTTGATGTTGCTACTATTTTCTTTGTCAAGATTTTACTAGTACGATATTCAGCATATATTTTAATGTCTTTTTTGTTTTAATCTTGTATAATAATCACTTTTTATTTTTATAAATATATGGACTCTAATGCAAAAACAAAAATTAGGAAAAGAAAAGATTGGAATTAAAAAGAAAATGCAAGATCAGGAATATAGGTCCTGTTGTTGATTTCATATGAGATGAAGCTTGTTTTACTGTTCCACAGATTTTTACTTAAAATGTGTAAAAGCTGTATATTGCGTTATAGATATTTATGTACTTTTTGTACAGGCTGTATTACTACTAAGGAGCTTGGAACTGTCATGAGATCACTTGGGCAGAATCCAACTGAAGCTGAACTCCAGGACATGATTAATGAAGTTGATGCTGATGGTAATGGTACAATTGATTTCCCTGAATTCCTTAATCTGATGGCTCGCAAGATGAAGGACACTGATTCAGAGGAGGAGCTAAAAGAGGCTTTCCGGGTTTTTGACAAGGACCAGAATGGATTCATTTCTGCTGCTGAGCTTCGCCATGTGATGACAAATCTTGGTGAGAAGTTGACTGACGAGGAAGTTGATGAGATGATTAGGGAGGCTGATGTGGATGGTGATGGCCAGATCAATTATGAGGAGTTTGTCAAAGTCATGATGGCCAAGTGAGGCCTTCTCAACTATGACTAAAGAAATCAAAAAGACTGAAAAAGGAAAATGGGAACAGGACAGCTGAGTTTGATGAGATTTCCTTTTCCCAGTAGGACTCTTCATTTGGGTTTTATTGGCTTTGGTTGAGTGGCTCTTTGTTTTCATATCTGCATTGTTTTGGCACTGTTTCTTAGTATGCTACTTCTGATATTTTCCTTGTTTGGTAGTTTTGGTTGTTAGTGTATATCTTTTACATTTTGTACTTTCTATCTTTGGCATTATAAACCTAGAACAATTGGAAGAATTCATGTTTTTTGTTTATGGGCGACTAATTTTTTACTTCTACATTTTTGCCTTGTATGAATGTATTTATTGGGCTCCTCATCCGTGCCTGGGGCATGCCCTTTGAACTAGAAGTTGTTCTGGCCAGTTAATGAGCGGTCCCCTTTTATATTTTGGTGGATTTACTTGGTCACAAATTTAAGTTGATTTTTTATGTTGCAAATGGATGATTTGGTTGCTGACGTGTTGGATAAAGCTATTGCTAGAAGGTAGTTGGTATTTTTTTGTTGGGTGCTGAGTGAAACCAACGACGTTAGTGAATTTACCGTTCTCCGGTTGGTAAACTATCACGGTGATTACGTTTTATAATTAGAGTTAGAAAGACTAGAAGAGTTGAGGGAATGAAACGTTGTCTTATTATTGAAGATGAATACTATCAGAAGGGTTTTTGAGAGTGGGGGAAATTATATATTTAACTAAATCCTACGGGCTGTATGCAGTTGAAGTTTTGTGCTTTTAACTTTTTATGGCACATTTCTGTAAATTTTCATAAATCCTTGCATCTCTCTCAAATTTAAGAGGTGTATATGTTCCATGAAGTGGGGGATAGAAGACAGATAGATGGTGGCTAATGATTTATGAATACAAAAGATTGGAAGGAATTTTTTATAATTTATTTATGAACGATTTATTTGTTAAAAATTTATAAAGTGCAGGGATAAATCTGCTGCACTTCTTAAAATATAAAGGGCAAACTAGTAATTGCGCGCACAAACTCCCGCCGCCCACCAAAATTTTCATGCATTTGTCGCATCTTCTTGATGCAGTCAGCTGATACCATCTGTGCACAGCATTGGTTTGGGTGGGACGGTGGCATGGAAGTTGCTCTACAAAATCTAGTAGGGATGAATTTGTTCAAATCTGCCATAGTATGATCTAAATTATTAAAGTCTGAAACCTCAGGAATGGAAATGCAATCAAATCATTGAAAGAGGATATAATAGTAAAAGCAAAGCAAATTATTACGCGCGAGAGAGAATATGAGACGCTAAGCCATAAAATGGTCCCCTCTGTTCGTTGTCCATGTTAATTCTATCGTATAAATATCCAAAATCTCCTCCCCTTCCAATTTTCCACAAACCGATTCCGTTCGCGACAGCTTAAGACATCCAAATACTTACTCGCAGATCTTTTCCTGTTGTTCTAATCTCTCTCGAAGGAAAATGGCCGAGCAACTCACCGACGATCAGATCTCAGAATTCAAGGAAGCCTTCAGCCTGTTTGACAAAGACGGCGATGGTCTGTTTTCTCAGATCTCTTCTCTTTCATCTGTTGATTATCTTTATTGTTCGATCTAGGGTTTTGATTATGTTGATTGTGATTTGGATCTTGATCTTCTCTAATTATGGTAGATCATCGATCTATGTTGCTTGCTTGATTTGATCGCATGGAAAAAGTTGATCTGTGACTTTTTAATATTAACATTTTGGTAATTAATACCAATACCTTGGAGGAACGATAACTTGACTTCTTAGTGGGAGAAGTAAATGGGAAAGGCGAGGTTGAAAGCTAAAAAAATTTAATTCGAATTTGTAATTTAAGATCTCTTAGGTAATTATTTTCATTCATAAATATACATATAATCCTAATACCGCACCAGCAAATACTGTTTGCCAGAGCTGTTCATAATAT
The DNA here is from genome assembly GCA_035221805.1 of Trichilia hirta. Classification (NCBI taxonomy): domain Eukaryota; kingdom Viridiplantae; phylum Streptophyta; class Magnoliopsida; order Sapindales; family Meliaceae; genus Trichilia; species Trichilia hirta. Next base: position 12,178 of record JAWDEX010169918.1, on the reverse strand, counting down.
TCTACTATTAGTGCTGAAGTTAGGTAAGGCAAGTTAAACTGCTGTTATCTCCAGGGGTTTTATCTGTTATAAATCTAGCTGTTATTATGACAAAACTTCAGATAGGTATCTGTTAATTACACTTGGTATTTTTTATGTTATGGTTTTTTAGATGCAAAAAAATTTTTGCATTTCAGCTTTAGCTGGGTATTGCGTTTCGAAATGGAAATTTCTTAGACCAATTATTGGAAAAATTTGTTCCTCGGTGGTTGTGTCCCTGTGTTATGCTCTTTCCACATGGTTTGTGGAAAGACTATTAGAACATCTGTAAGCTCTTGGAATATTCTCATTTAGCCATCTGTAAGCTCTTGGAATATTCTCATTTAGCCTTTTGGTGTTGATAACTTTTTTCTCTATCTATATTTTGTTGCAGCTCATCTCAATTATTTCACCTCAAAATGCATTTCAAATGATGTGGCAATTGAATTAGGATAGATTTATTAGATGGTGAATGCTTATAATTTCCAAAGTCTTTTATTGCATTTTTTTACCATCCAATAAATGCATGCCACCTCATTTGAGATGTATTTTGAGCTGAGTAGTATTATTCATTCGATTGCCATATTTGTGTTAATCTTGTATAATTATTCACTTGTTTTTAAAAAATAGTTGGACTCTAATGGAATATGTTCTTATATATCCTTTCTCAGCAGTTGGCCCAAACATATTGATACACCTTTTGGTGTTGATACCTCTTTACTTTATTTATATTTTGTTGTCATATTTGAGTTAATCTTGTATAATTATTCACTTATTTTACAAATAGTTGGTACCTAATGCAACAACAATAAGGAGGAAAAGAAGTGAAAGGCATTTATAAAAAAAATGTAAGATCAGGAATATAAGTCTTGTTGTTGACATCACATGAGATGATACTTGCTTACTATTCCAGTTTTGTTTGACTTTAAAATATGTGTAGCAACTGCATATTGTATTATAGTTATTTATGTACTTTTTGTACAGGCTGTATTACTACTAAGGAGCTTGGAACTGTTATGAGATCTCTTGGGCAGAATCCCACTGAAGCAGAACTCCAGGATATGATTAATGAAGTTGATGCTGATGGTAATGGTACAATTGATTTCCCTGAGTTCCTTAATCTGATGGCTCGCAAAATGAAGGACACTGATTCAGAGGAGGAGCTGAAGGAGGCTTTCCGGGTTTTCGACAAGGACCAGAACGGATTCATTTCTGCTGCTGAGCTCCGCCACGTGATGACAAATCTTGGTGAGAAGCTGACTGATGAGGAAGTTGATGAGATGATTAGGGAGGCTGATGTAGATGGTGATGGCCAGATCAATTATGAGGAGTTTGTCAAAATCATGATGGCCAAGTGAGGCCTTCTCAACAATGACTAAACAAATCAGAAAGACTAAAAATGGAAGAGAGCAGCTAAGTTTGATGGGATTTCCTTTTCCCTGTAGGACTCTTCATTTGGGTTTTATTAGCTTTGGTTGAATGGATCTCTGTTTTCACATCTGCATTATTTTGTGGCACTGTTTTTTAGTATGCTACTTGTATGATCTTTTCCTGGTCCAGTAGTATTGATTGTAAGTGTCTATCTTTTACATTTGGTACTTTCTTTCTGTCTGTGGCATTATAAACCTAGTACAATTGGAAGAATTAGTTGTTTTTGTTTATGGATGACTAATTTTGCACTTCTACATCTTTGTCTTGTATGAATGTATTTGTTGATTTACTCAACCATGGTTAGGGCATGCTCTTTGAACTGGTAGTCGTGCTGGCCAGTTCATGTGCAGTTGCATTTTGTATTTTCATGGATTTACTTTCATAAAGTAATCTGATTTTTTATGTTAGAATAACAAGTTGCCAATGGGGTGCTAGCTGACATGGTGGCTGAAGCTATTGCTAGCAAGGAGTTTGACTGTTCATGTTTTTTGTTGGGTTGCTGAGTGAAACCAATAATGCAATTGAATTACCATTCTCCGGTTAGTACACTATCATGTTGATTCTGTTTTATAATTATAGGGAGTTACAATGACGAGAAGAGTGAAGGGAACGTCAAAATTTCTATTGCATTTGAAATTTTCTCGCCAAGTTTTAAAGCAAATATGGTCTTGCTTAGAATTTTGTTGTAACTGGATGGGCAGCACTTTTCCTCTTTTCTTTGGTTTCATTTAGAAAGTAATTAGGTTCAGGAATAGAAATAGATGAGATTGAGGTGCAAAATATGCATTTAGGAGTTAATTTTGATTAAAATGTAGCAGAGAAGGCAGCCCGTGGGGCTAGATTTAGAAAGCTATCCTTGAGAGAGACCAATTCTACGATGAAGAGGGAGGGGTTTTGTACGTTCTTGCAAATGTCTTAATTTCATATTCTCTTTTTCTTTTCTTTATCCTTTTGAATTAAATAAAGCTCTAGGATGGTGGGCCCGAATATTATGTTGCTAGCTTTGTTCCGTCTCCATCTTTGACCACACGTTGTCTCCAATGCGATAGAATCTACCCTTGACGAAAGGGCGGGGCAGCTTTTGGGCCAGCACCACATCAGAAACCGTTCTTTTCACTCTTTGCTAGACATGTCCTAGATGGCCTTATGATGACTGGTTTTGGATCGTCCAGGCTTGGCACAAAAATGTGACATAGAAACAAATTATTATGGGGTAGCTACATCTTAGTCCCTAGTATTAAATTTAACGCATCAGTCCTTATAGTTACTATGACATAATAATTAAATAAGTCAATTTGAGTGCTAATTTGTTGTTTTAACAAATTTTAGTGATTAAAACGGTGTTCTATGTTGTCATTTGTAATTTTAGCAAATCTCAAAAGACAAAATATTTTTGTCCAAAATTGATAAATGTTCATTGATTTTTTTATTTTTGTGATAAAATAATATTGGCAAATGGCATCCAAATTCACATGCTGCAGTAGTATTATATTATTGGCATATATCATATATTTTTATATAAAATTTATTATAATAATATAATATTATATTAATTTGTATGAATAATTTCTAATTCAAATAAAGAGAGAAATAGTAATAATAGTAGCAGCAGTGGTAACGACGGTTACCCCTTTTTTTATTTTTTACGAGAGAAGCAAATATTTCATTCCATAACCATGAAAATTATATAGACATAGCAACAAATTCACGACAATCTAGAACAACAGAAAGGAATTTATTTTAAACAAAGCTAAAACATATTTCCATTTAAGTCTTAAAACATACTAAAGAACGAGGAGAAAATAATTGCATCAGTAGCACTATTTTAATAATAGAGATGCATAACTCCAGCATCAAACCTGCCCTCTACCACTGCAGTCATTAGCTCTCAACTGATATATTGATAGATTTGCTGAAAAAATCCATCCACTACAACATTGAGTTTACCAAATCTGCAACCCAAGAGCATCAAACCTGCAAAAACAACCATTTTATCACACATAACAACAACAATATCAACACAAAAAACAAAAACAACCACAAATCTGAGTATGAATGGTGAGATCTTCCTGTAAATCTAGATCTAAGCCAGTCTACCTTGAATAACGAAGAACATGAGAAACAAAAACAAAAAACAAAACTAAGAAGATATTTGGCACTAGCGGAAAGAGATGAATCTCTCTCCCATTGTGAGAAAATGAAGAAAAATTGAAAAGTTGGTGAAGAAAGGAGCTTTCTGGAAGCAGAGAGAAAGAATGAGCAAGGTTACTTGAATTACTTACAGAAGAAAAGAGGATTGAGGACAAGTTACAGTGTCAATGTTTATAGAACAAAATCATCAGTCATCATAGCATGCAGTTTCTGATGGGCAAAATAACATCAAAACTAAAAAATTTACTACTCAAACAACACAGAATTTGTAGCCTAATCCAAAATTTTAAGTTCAATTTAGTATTGATGTGTTGTCAACTACTATGAATCAAATATTGGTATAAAAATACATGAAATTTGCTAAAAAAAAATATTACAGAACATTTTTTAACTTTGCTTTCAAAACACCACATCAGTACTAAAATTTTCGATGAAACCTCCTGGAAAGCACTTTAAAAACTTTTCCCAAGCCTTGTCAACGTTGTAAACAGAAAAATCATGCTATTGTCTGTGGGCACTAAATTTCTTTGGAATGAAATCTATGGAAGCTTTCTCCATTTTGTTTTTACTCTTTGCAGGGAGCTTCTAGATAGAATTTCTATAGGGGATTTTTCATACCTACTATATAAATTTTGGCACCAATTCTTAATAAACCAGAACTCATGCTCTTTGTGGTGTTGGAAATCGCATGGTCGAATTAGGCTCAAGCAACAAGAGCATATATCATAAAGCTAGCTTAGATCGGCAGAGAGTTTTCCACAGAGGGCATAGACATATAAGAACCTTTCAAATCTATTCATGCACCCGGTGCAAAACCGATCCCCAAAAACTACAAATCCCTGAGAACCAAATTCTCCCCACCTCAAGTCCCTTGGTTTACTAAGCAACGCAAAGCAAACGAAGTTTCAGTGTTGCTGCTATAGCTTCCTCTGTTTAGAGAAAATCCTTCCTATGTGATGTTGACTTTCTTGAGGCTTTGACAATATTGGTAGGAATCAAGCTTGCTGAATATTTCTGGCCTTTGTCATATAACAATGCACAAATCATAATTTTGGAAACATTAGCTGTGGTGAGCTTGCCAAGTTAATTTTGTTAATAGGGGAGATTTGCACTAATGGTGATTCCTTTGTTTTTCAAGCATATTCCCAGGACTCTTAAACAGTGCTGCTCACAGCTAGGCAAATATGGCTCTATCATGTGATGGCCAAGTCACCTGGTTAGAGCAACCTCCACAGAGCTTAATCATATCTTGTACCTAGATTCCCTCAATTTAGTGATTTTTCATTTTTCATTTTTCTTTTGAGAAACTGATATTAAACTTATAACAAGTAGAAAAGTTCACATCCCAAGGATAAAAAGAAGTCAATGTCAAGATGTATAATTGAAGACTTCCTACAACCACTTATAAAGAAGCAATGTCTGGCTAGCCCTTGAAATTTGTTTTTGTTATCAAGAATGGTAATAAAAGAGAAAAGCAATGCATTCTATATGATTAACGATTAATCACCATATCATATACTGGTTTCTAGAGAGGCAAAGGAAATCCAAAATCAAAGAGACACTCGAAACCTAATGATTGAAGAGTACCCAAACAAATTCCTCCATGTAATGGATATCCTTAATTTCAATGGAGAAACCCCTATGTCATCGATTTTGTTCATTTGGATGCACAAAAAAGGGATTAAACTCAAATATGTTCAGTGACGTAATCTGAAAGATCTCATGTATTTAACAAATTAGATAATTTTTCAAAAATTGAATAAAATATTAAATTATAAATAAAAAGGTGCCGATTGAAAAACTGCTACTTGGTTACCAGTCTAATCCAATGTCCCACTACATTGACAAATGAACTGAAGAACCAATCTTCATTCAAGTCAATGCTGAGTATAGTTCTACTAAATATAACTGGAATAATTAGTACCTATCAGAAAATATTTTACAGCCTAGTTGAGTTTCTTATCCAACTTGCAATGATTTTAACATGTATCACAACTCTGAAGAACCCTGGACTACTTGTTGGGGAGCTAAAGGCAAAGGCCTCGTCTTTTGATCTTCAACCACTCCTGACAGTTGATTGCCAAAAGCTAAGCTTCGTTCTATATATTTCACTCTTTATTAGCTGACAAACATCTATATGGCTATCTATCTACAGATGAAGTACAATTGCGTTTCATGGTGAGTCCCAAGGGTAACAACCTAAAATTACTTATCATTTCTTTTCCTTTTTTATTATTGCGCAACTAGAATAAATTGAACCAGAAACTATTTTATAGTAATTGTCATTCTGAACTAAGGACCATATTTTCCTTGTTTTGCTCAAGTGGAGATGATTGGGAGAACAGGGAAAGCTAGCATACTCTAGGCTTTATCTTGGTCGATACAACATGTCTGGATTCATACTTGTGATAGAATGTAGTAAAAAAAACAATTATTTGCTTATTTCCTCTTTATGTATAATAAGGACTGAGGAAGTTTGGACCTTTTTCTTAATTGTCCTTTTGATTTGGTGGTTCCCATTATGTTCAGGGAATTAGAATTACTGTCAATCGAACCTTCTTTAAGTACTTATTGGTTTTCAGAGAAGGGCAAGATGTTTCAGTCTTATGGAGATGTTTTGGTCTTTTTCATGTAAATTGGTTAAAAGGGACTACAACAGTTTTTGGAATGGCAGATTTTGCAAGAGGCCATTGAATTTTTATAGCATAAAATCGTCTTATATCTTTGTTACAGGTGTCAATTACTATTGAGTTTTGAGATTCTTTTTATCTTTACTCCAAACAATTATGTTGTTGTTTTCTATAAATAATAGGATAAGACAACTCCTTTAATATATTATATATGTTTAAGGTTCTTGAACTCTGTGGACTGCTTGCCAGTTATTTTTGTAACTTTCATTTTTACATTAGCATAATGCAATATACATCTTGATAAATTCTTAGTTCCTATTTAATTGTACTACTCTTACATCCAGCATTTCAGGAAGCTAAGAAAGCAATTTACTGCAAAAGCAACAAAAAATGCATGCTCAAAATAACTGCATCACTCAAGCAAAACAAACATGTCCTTAATAACATAAGAGTTCTTTGATATTGTAGACAACGCATATATGCTACTCAGAGGAACAAGGAGTAAAGATCAACTTGTTGAATATCAAGTTTCTTCATACTGTGTCTTTTTTTCTTTAACAATACAATTTAAACTATTGAACACATCTCGGACTAATCAGATTAAAAAAATACAAATTTCTTGATAAATGTCTTACCTAGCGGCCAAAATATGGTCCTGCACCAGTTTGAGGCCTAGCTGTTGCTGCTTCTGTTGCCGATGTAGGAGGCTGACCCAATTGGTAACTTGGATAAACTCCCAGCCCTTGCATAGGTGCCCGAGAACTACGACTACCCATCACATTTTGACTAACACTACTAATACCCGGTTGCACACCAAACCCTGGATTCAATCCCACTGGAACAGCCGCATTTCCAACACTGTTCAAAGGCTGAGAAACCCCAGCAGTAGCATAATGACCAGCTCCCACACCCAACATCGGATTCAAAAACCCCAAAGCAGCTGGATTCTGCCCAAACAAAACTGCACCAGGATTTAAACCCAATGCTAAACCCGGCATTACCATTGCATTCGGACCAGTATCAACAGCCGTCTGTCCCACAGAAGTCTGTCCCACAGGAGTCTGTTCTATTGCAGACTTATTATTATTCTTAGCACCGCGCCCTTCAACTGCAATCGAGCATTGTAACTTGAAACCATCGAAAACTTTGAAAGGCTCCTCCAAAGCCTTCTTAATTCCATCTATTGCCTTGTATATGATAATCGCAAATCCCCTGAATTTTCCTGTCATTTTATCAAACCCTAATGGCCCGTCCTCAATCTCCCCAAACTTCGTGAAAAAAGCCCTCAGCTTCTCCGGGCTAATTTGCGGTCCAACATTCGCTACATACAACTTCCGAGCACTCACATCGGAACCCTGCTGATTCTGGTTAGGATTTTGGTTCTGATTCTGAACAGGCCCCGTAGAAGCTAGCTGGCAAGCGGCAACTCGATTTCCGATCTTCTTCTGCGGCTGTTTCAGGGCCTTACGAGCCGCTGTTCGAGTCTTGAAGAGGACAAACCCGTAACCCTTAGACCGGCCGGTGGTTTTATCCGTTACGACATTGCATTCTTCAATAACGCCAAAGGGTTTCAAAGCAGCGCTTAGGGTTTCATTCGTACAATCCCAGCCAAGGCCGTGGACAAAGATTTTCCGATGAACCGGATCCGACTCCGCGGCGGAGATGATTCCGGCGGTGATTGAAGGACTAGATTGAGCAGCTTCCTTCAAAATTGTAACCAGCTGGTCCTTGCTAAAGGGTTCTAGAAGTTTCTTCACATTTTCCAGCTTCGAGTCTTCATTTTCCTCTTCCGATGAAGATGATTCTGATGATTCGTCTTCTCCTTCCTCTTCTTCTTCAGCTTCGTCATCTGATTCTTCTTCGGATTCTGATTCTTCTTCATCGTCTTCTGAAGAAGATAATAATGACTTTTGAATTTTTGGTTCGGGTTTGGATTGTTCTTTGGAAACAAATTTTCGCTTCTTCGCCATTGGCATTGATAGATTCAAACAAAAATGGTTTAGGGTTTTTGCGTCGGTTACAAAGGTACGGCTTAGTTAACGACAAGGGAATTAACGATAGACGGAGTCGTGCAGCAAATATTGGTTAATCCCAGACCTTTTTTTTTTTTTTTTCAATCCATTAAAAAAAAGCATTTTATTTTATTTTTAAAAAGCCACTTTATTGCTCCCTCTAAAAAAAATAAAAAAAATAAGTAAACAAGAATTGAAATGCTTATTTTCGTCTTCACAAAATTTTATTATCAATAGAATATCATAATTATAAAATATAAATTAAATAAGAGTATTAATGACTTTTATCGACCTTATATTTTCAATTCTTAATTACTATTAAGCGGGTGACTTGACTCGAATCTAGTCATCTCAATGTTCCGATCGCCATTTTAATTATAGAAGCGACTCAATTTTAATATTCTAAAAACGAAAGAATCAAATTAGAGAAGTGGGCACAATTTTCAAAGAACAGCATAAACGTCCCATCACATTAAGAGGTATCTTGTCCTACAAATTATAAGTATGTATTGTACTATTCTAATTCGACATAAAGGAGTTGTGAAAGGACCAGCTATAATCCGACATAAAAGAGTGGTGAAAGGACTTGTTGGATGATCATACCATATTCTGTCTAATCAGGCTCCCATTTTTCAATACTCACACGTACAAAAAATCTTATAAATAGCAAAATCACTACATAAAAGGGGGATCTTTTTCTTTTTCTAACCTTTAGAGAGACAAATAGAGTTCAATTAGCGAGGATCAGCCCATATTATAAATATTCTTGAATCCAATATTCTGAATTGGTAAATAACTTAAATATTCCTAATTTGTTCTCTCTTCAACTTAGCCTTTGACGATTCACTGATTTGAACGTCGAAGTTTATATGCCGATAATTCGTTTTTACTCTTAAATCGTTCTTTCTAATTTTAGGTAATTTCCCAAGAGTCGTTGACCAAAGCTGAATATTAGTTATTACGGCTTTTACGTCAATCACAATAATAAAATTTGTATAATGCGTTAATTTTTTATTCGAGAAAAATTTAAATATCAATAAAAATTATATTAATTTAAAATTGATTTGATATAATTTTAGACTGTCTTATTTTATAGTTATTTTGAAAGAGTAATTGAGATTCTCAATATCAAATAAAAATTTATTCTATCTTTTGAATTCCTTTTAGGGTTATTAAGGTTTTTAATTTTTTTATTTTTCTAATAAATTTATATTGTTATGTTTAATAAGTATTATGAATTTATAACATAAATAAAAATATTTAGATGTTAATATTTCGGTTTCTAGTAAAAAAAATGGGGTTTTATTTCTTGAAATTTTCTAAAACTTGTCACGTATCAAATAACTGATTTGAGGACAAGTCATGAGTCGACAAAATGTTTTCAATTTGAGAAATTTAAAATACCAGATAATAACAATTTAGTCCCTAAATTTTAGGAAAATAACAAATTAGTTCCTTAATGTAATAATTTAGTCATTATAACAAAACAAAAATAGCTGTTATCTTTTTTGTTTCTTCTGATCATTAATAAAATACATTTAATAAATTTCACTAGTAATCTTAATATTAAAAATATAAATTTTTTATGCAAATTTTTGTATATAAACTAGCATAGTATAATAATATTAATTTTTTATTTATATTACTTATTATTATTAATTATATAATTATTATATTTTATTAATTAATACTATCATCTTACATCAATTACTAAAAAAAATTATATATTTAATACTACTCTAACAAGATATTTTCTAAATAATAAAGTTCTAAATTTTAAAAGTACCTATAAGTAATATATTACCCAATCTGATTGGTCAACATCTCATCCGCACCGCAATAACCATAAACCATCACTACCGAATTAAACCTTGAAAAGGGAGGCCCACGTGCCGTGGGCTACATAGATAAGGTTTTGGGTGGCCCTATTCCTTCCACCAGTTACGTTTCGTCATATAAATAATAATTATTATATTATTGAATTTATAATATCTAGGGCCCTAAATGTTTAATATACTAAAAATAACTTGTTTATTCAATCTCTCATTGTTATTTATCGTGAATAATAAATCATACATTGATATCTAAATATGTAGGGACTTAGATTGTAATAACAGATTATTTTTTATTTCCGTAGAAAACAACTCTTCTTGGCGTTCAGCTTCAACTTCGATGCCGTTCTTGCAGTTAATACGTGGAATCCAGATGAAACAACAACGGCTCGGACATACAGCAACAAATCATTTTCCTCTTGATTCACAATCAGATCCTTCTCGCTGAGTCATATTCCTCCAGGTATTATTATATATTTATACAGTTACTACTTTCTTTAATTTTCTATTTATGCATTTTCTCCTTCGTCCTCTATTGAACCTCCTTTTAGTGTATCTTCTACTGGTTTGGTTTCTGGGTTGTTTTTTATCTTAGTACTGTGTATGAATTTGTAGAGAAAATTCCATGTAATTAAGATTTGGTTGTTCAGAAATGGTGGGTAAGTTCTGGATGGATGAAACGGTGGCGTAATGTCCATTTTGTCGTTCTTTTCGTGTCATACGCGCGAGAAGAACGATATATTTTGTTTAAGTTTCAATTTTTTTCTTCTAATTTTCCCCTCTCTCTGGGGTTTTTAATGAGTGTTGCGCACTATCAGACAGAGATATGATAAGGGTATGTTTTGTTTGTATTCATATTTGTTTTTGAAACCAATCAGAGTACTTTTGAATGGTAATATAGTAGTATATCTTCTAGTTTTGTAGTTAATTTGTAGTTATTTTGAATTGATTGGTTGTATGGTATCGATTACCTTAGATAATGCGTAGTATTGATTCTTCTGTAAATTGTATGGATTGGTAAAGTGCTTTTCTTGAAAGTACTTCCCACTTTTTAACCTAGTAGTATGTTCAACTTTTCTGTTATTCTTTTGATGGTTGTGATTTGTTTTTCATGTGTTCTTTATTGATTAGTTTTGGGGGATAAACATTGGTGAATGGGGATTCAAACAGTGGGATCTCAGAGTAATGGCCGACAGTCTTATATACAGCCCTCTCCTTTGGTGAGGCAAAACTCATGGTATAAGTACTCAATGAAGTTGAAAATCAATTGGGGAATTTAGGGAAACCGTTGGGTAGTGTGAACCTTGATGAGCTTCTTAGAAGTCTTTGGAATACCAAAGAAAATTAGTCCACGGGGATGGACATTGAAAATACGTCTTCGGGATCTCCTCTGCAACGCCAGGCCAGCTTAACATTGGCTAGGGCTTTTAGTGGGAAGACGGTTGATCAGGTTTGGAAAGAAATCCAACAAGGTCAAAAGAAGAGGTATGGTGAGGAGATGAATAGTCATCAAAAGGAACAACACTAGGTGAAATGACTTTGGAGGACTTCTTTATACAGGCAGGACTCTTTGCGGAAGCATCTATAACTCCTATGGAATTGGAAGCTGTTGGTGTTGCAACCCCACAGAGTTTTTCTCAGCAGATGGGCGTATCACCATCTCCTTCAATTGGCACATTATCAAACACTGTCCCATCGGGAGAAAGAGAGATGCAGATGGCACAGAGAAAAGTATTGAGAGGAGGTTACGGCAAAAAATTAGAAACAGGAATCTACTGCACATTCACGAGCTAGAAAACAGGTATGCTTTTATTGCCCACGTCTCTCCACAAGGATGGAAGTATCCTTTTATTTCCCCTCTCTCCTTTTTTACCACAATCTTAACTAATCCTGTTAGCGATGTGCAGGCCTACTGTCACAGCCCTAACTCTCGGGTATGCAAGCTGGGGCAGATTAGGCTAGGTAGGCGGCTCTAGGATTAGGAACAGTGGCGAGCGAGTAGTTAAGCAGTGGGGCTTACTACTCCGCACGAGCTGGTCGGGAACTGGAGCCGTTCTCCTGATGAGCCCAAGGCAGGGCGAAACCAGCGAGGCATACTGAGGCA
>JAWDEX010169907.1:0-16251 GCA_035221805.1 Trichilia hirta | reverse complement strand
TAATTCTAACATCATTTAACATCAACTATCCTTACCTTATTTAATATAAGACATTATTTTGACATCTTAATATAAAAGGATAAAGTATAAAAAATATTACCTGAGATAAAATTTTTACACAATAAAAATTTGCAACAAACAATATTAGGTATAGATAAAATTTACAAAATTTATACAGGACAAAATCGGGTTATGACAGTATTTCATTAAACCCTAAGTAATGGCATGCTAAATGTGTTTAGTATGTTAATATACATAAAATATAAATAAATGATCCTTTAAGTTTTGCATGAAAACCAACCTTCAAAAACAAGCTTTACACATGGCTTTAAACAATTGGTTAGGATTTAAAAAAACATTTAATTCTATTAATCTTTATTAATGGACAATTACACACATGCATAATTAATATATATGTATAATTTTTTTCTTTAATTCTTTAATTAAATTAAAGAATTAATCTTAACCATACATTTGGTTAATTAAGATTTAAAAGAATCATATTATACCATTTATCATTGAAAGATTTACTTTAATTAATAATAAATAAATAAATTTATTTATTAAATTCTTATTATGTAAATATATTTTTTAGGTTTTCATATATCATTAAATCATATTTATGATATTTTAAATGATAGAAATATTTTTCAAACGTACGAGTGCTAGTGCGTCATTGTTGAGAAATTTATTTTTTATTTTAAAAAAATAATAATATAATCTGATTATTATATCAGATCATATTCATTTTCGTCAATGTGAAAATATTTTAACTATTAACAACTACTATTGACTATTGTGTGTGATCCTCTAGATTCACTGTGAGCTAGACATGAATATATATGAATATTTCGTATTACTTCGATACAATACATTATACTCAAAGTTCTCAATGATCATGAGTGACTTCTAGTAAGATATCATGACCCCTATATATGATCAATAAAGATTCTAAATTAGCCCATATAGTTTTACGTTTATATAGTAAAATTTTTCTGCTGTCGACTTTCGATTGATGCGAGCCATAAAATTGTTAAACCCTTAATTCAATCATAATATTAGAGACTCATATCATATACAAATTGGCTAATTTACAAAACTTATTTTTGAATATATATACTCTGGCCAGAGATTTTAACTCCTGTGTATGAAACCTCTGTCTAAGATCTCAAGCTCAAATATTTGAGCCAACAGATTCCATCTTGACCATCACTTGTTCTCTTACAATAAGAACACATTGCCAATAAACTTTTTTTATCAAATGTGGCTAGCTTGATGCGATATACACAAGTGAACAATGTGCCTCAGTGGAGAGAGCAGCCGTAATATCTCAAGTCAAAGGACTAGTAGTATACTAGTACTGCTGTGTGATACATCATTGACTGTGGATAATCACCCTTGTGATTTATCGCATTTGGTCATATTCGATAATATGTTTATCAATGTAATACTTATATTTATGCTTTTGTGATATGAGACTCGTCATCTAACTATTAGCATTTAATACTAATTATTGGCAGTAACAAAATATGCCAGCCATGTAATGTCATAGTTTCTAATGACATCACCTTAATTGAAAACTTATTCGAATGTATTTAAATCATAGACTCTGTACTCATATCTATAATTTATTATAGATAGAGTCTTAACACGTAATACATCATGAGATCTCATTTTGCATTAATAATCAAATTATAAAAACGTATAGTAACTAAATAAATGCAAAATAATATAAATAAAATGCCATTTTATTAATTGTAAATAAATTTATAACTAATTGCAAATTTATATATACAAGAAAGTAATGCCCTGAACAATATAACACGATTAGTTCTAGGACATATCTCCAATAGTTATTTGGGGATTACTAAAAGATTTAGTTAGAAAAAGATTATTATTTATCCTAACAATTAGATGCTATTTATTTAGGGATAAGTTCCAGTATTTCTTTCATATTGTATTAGGCATATTAAAGTCAAATGTCATTTTGTATGAGAATTAAGATTATTAAAACTTTCATAGTTAAGTTAACTAAGATTGTGACAATTGATCAAGTATTGTATTATTTGAACTTGATCGACATCCTAATTTGTGATTTTGTCATTTAGCGCATTTGAAGGTGTCACAGAATTTACAGAGAGCATATAAAGACTGAAGATTTGATTGGCATTAGCTAATTCACCAAGATGAAGATTATTAGAAAAATAACTTAGTAACTTTTTGCATTTATCCCATATCGATTAGTAAACTTAGAGAGGGAGAGTTGGTGAGTCTATATATATAGACATTTGCTTTAGCTTTTTAGTATGCGTAGATGTGTGCCTAGTTAAAAGGATAATTCCCTTTTAAAGTCAACTCCACTTTGACAAATATCAGTAAAGTCTTAGGATTTTTTTTCATGAAAAACCCTTTAGTTAAAATATTTTTATTTTTGTCCTTTGTTTGGGTATTTGTGATAATACCTAAAATTTTTGATATTGTCAATTTGATTTAAATATTTAAGAATTTACAGTTTGATCAAAATATTTTACAAGTTATAGAATAGCCTAATACTTTAGGAATTTGTAGTATAGCCTAAAAATGTTATCATCTTTGCGAAAGTAAAAAATAATAAAATTTTTACGACACTTGAGGGTGTAAGCATTTATGCCAAATTTTATTAAATATTATATTCTCTCTATTTTTATTTATGCCATATATTACATTGTAGTTTATTATATTTGAATATCTAGTATGAGTTGTAATTGTAGTTATTTGAATTTAAAAATTTCATTTCCATATTGATTTCAAGAGTTTTTGTCATGGTATAACTAATTGAAATCAAAATGTAGACTTTGATTATTGATTGTTAGTTATTAAATATAATAAACAGTTTGAGCTTAGGTATTGGTATTGTTTATAGTATATGTAATATTGCATTGTGTATTATCTAAGCAAATTATGTGGTATAAAAATAGCATGTGTGGATATAAAAATAGATTGAGATATTTGGTTGACTAGCTTAATGGATTGGTTATATTTAATTCAAGAAATTAAGATTTATACTATAAAATTATCGAAACATTGTAAAATAGTTCAAATTTCACATCATTAATGGTAATAATCACTAACCTTTAGTGATTTGCGGAAGAAATCAATTTCAAAACCTTAAAATCTCTAAGAGAATCAAAATCTCCAATTCTCCTTAGCTATGGCTGAATAGAGAGAGAGAGAGAGAGAGAGAGAGAGAGAGAGAGAGAGAGAGAGAGAGAGAGCAAATTTGACTTTTTACAAATTTTAAAAAATATTGATTAATCCTTCAAAAATTGAATAATAACCCTATTTATATTTTTTTAATCATTTACTAAAATATCCTTACTTTTTTAGTCAAAGACAATAGGTTCTAAAGCTTTTCCAATAAACTTCTTAATAGTAAATATAAAATATGTAACATCTCGCCTACAACTAGGATGCTACCAGCAGAAGATAAGAGAAAATTCTCACCTCCATAAGCCTTTACCTATCTCTGCATGAAAATATGTAACCTGTAATGCTAATGCTCATATACAAATGTAATCTTATATGACTAATTAATAATAACAAGGGCTCTACCCATTCTCATGTACAATCATAAATCAATATAATATATACAACACGTGTCTTCGCACATTTCAAGCTATACATGTGTTTAAAATATAATAACAAGACACATTAGGCCTATACTAATGACTGACACCAAAATTAGAACCATATGACTAACTGCAACTGAAATATCCTCTATCTTGTATGCTTTCTTTTAATAAGCTGAAGCAGCAGACTAATATGGTTGCTAACCTGCAAAACTGAAATTATTATTGAGGAGTGAGCTATAAAGCTTAGTAAGTAATCACACTCATGCCATACGCAAACACATGTAACATATATCTAAACAGTACATATAACATATTTATATATATAAATATATATTTATATGAATACAAAAAATCCATCAAGATAGACCGTACCAGATTCTCACTCAAGTCTCAAATATTTCTCATTACTTATTTTAAAATGGGTATGGGATAAGGTCCGTCGAAACATATCTTATTCAATACCTCTAATACAAAACATATATATAACAAAAAAAATTGTGCTACATAATCCAAAAAGTTTATTTGGACTTAAAAATTAAAACTAAAATATATCTAAACTTAAGCTTATCAACAGACAGAAACTATAAGAGACATACTCATATCAAACAAATATCCACACTTTTATTATACACTCTGATCACAATACAAACTAAATAAGTCATAAAATATATTTTTGAAGAAGTTCATCATATATATATATATAACAAACTGAAGTAAAACAAATAAACTACGCCCAGAAGTATCTCAATTGATCGTCAATAAAATAAAATAAACAAGCTACGCTCGAGATTGTCTCAATTGGTCATCAATATCTACATAAAAAAATGTCCATTTAAACGTGCAAAAGGGAAGAACCAGGAGCATCCTCTTAAGTTTTCCCTGCTACGATCCATGCAAGTCGTCAATAAAATAATACAAATAAGCTAAGCTCGGGAGTGTCTCAATCGATTGTTAATATCTACGTCCAAGAATGTCTATTTGAACGTGAAAAAAGAAAGAACTAGGAGTGTCCCCCTGAGTTTCCTCAGCTACGATCCATGCACGTTATCAATCAAGCAAAATAACAAGCTACGCCCAGGAGTGTCTCAACCGGTTGTCAATATAACAAGACAAATAATTTCCAAACTCATTTCAAATTCATTTTAAATGCTCAACTTTCAATTCAATAATCTGTAATAAAATTATGATACATCTAGTAAAAAAATTTTAAAATTCACAAAAGAAAAAAAAATAATCTTGCACATATCAAAGTCATAGTAATATTACATCTGTATTTCTGGTATCATGGCTATAATACATGCTTTGAGATAGGGGTCAGTGCCTGTATCTTTAATCTTTGAGATAGAAGGTCATACCCCGAATCTTTAAACTCTGAGATAAGGGGTCGTGCCTCAAACTTTTATACATACATACACATAGTCAACACAGAAATAAAATCAATCATCCTATTCTGAATATACAAAACAAATCATCAATACAAAGTTACACATTCTGTCTAAATATAATTTCAAAGTGCAAATTAAAAACCATAAACAAGGGAACCTCCTTTTGGTCTTCACCACAACAATAATTTCATCTCCTCCCATAATTCATCATATAATGTAAATAAATCAAATTTAAGATTTAAATTAGTTCGTAAGATTTGAAAGAGATTAAAAATAAATCCACTCATAACAAATGAAATACAAAAATCTATACTACCATCTCCAAACCTTTCAAAACATTACAATTTATAAAATCTAAAAAAATGAAAAGCTCACAACTTGATTAATTAATCAATATTTTGACACGTGCATATGTATACAATCATATCCATATGTATCATACATAGAGGCATATATCTAACATCAAATTAGGCCTCGTCTTAGCCTTAATACCATAAACATAAACTCACATCCACTTATATGCTCATAAACAACTTTAATTATACAACAAATGCACACGTATTAATTTATAGGTACATAAATTTATGCGTATCATCTTTATCTAGTCTATATCTAGAGCTATACACTTGATTGGATAGAGAGACGGTCCATGGCCAAGGCGATGCACTCGAATGAGTAGAGGGATAATTATACCAGGATCCATAGATTAAATCTATAGCATACACACACGTATGCAATCATATACAAATCCATAAGTCATACATAAGAGCATAAATCCAACCACCATATTAGGCCCTCTCTTGGCCTTTACCCAATTCAACAAGTCAACACTTCTAAATTTAGTAATCTCACAACATACAATAGCCATTTCTATAATTTCGTCCATAAACATAATATGTATACAAATATTATATCTATAACGAACATAAAGAAAATAATTGCTCCACTCATTTATATTTATTCATAATTTTATTTACATATACATATATAAATACTTCTATATAAGTATACTTATAAATACACTTACATTTATAACATATACTCTTATGCTCATTCAAACATATGCATATACACAAATATAATCTTGTTCACTTATAACATATGAACATATTTACATAATCACATATATACTTATTCACATATGCCATGTATTACTTTTTGTGCTAAAAACATATTTTTAAGTTTAAAACTTAATATTTATACATCTATCTATCTATTTATCTATCTATCTATCCACATATTCTTATATTCACTTACATATATATTTATCTATATTTATATGTACACATATTAACATATATCTATATACATATAAATTATGTATAAACATATCTATATAAACATACAATCATCTGTGCATACCTTTGCACACACACATACACACACACATTCTTATAAACCTATATAAGTACTATTACATCAAATATATGTGCATTCATTTAAACATATGCATTAGAATCAATATCTTATACATTTATCGCATCAAAAATACATTCTACCATAGTCTAATACAAATACATACATATATGTATATGTATATCTATAAACACATGGTAATCATCGTGTGAAATACTTATCTTATCTCGTCATTATTCTAATCTAAGTCTGAGCTTAACTTCGTCGAACACTTGGATTGTGATCTACATGCTTGTTAAAGTCATAGTTGATCTTCTAGGCTCAAACATACATATGTACATTAATACAATAGTTTGTGAACTCCATAACTCATTTCTCAAAGCATTTCAAGTCATTGATTATTAATAAATTAATCAATATCTCGTTTAGATATTTTATCGAGCACTTGGTATGAACCCTATATGCCTTTCGATGATTTAGACAATTTCATACCTTTCATGATATTTTTTTTCATATATCATTTATCACATTATGTATCACATTATGCCTAACAACATTCGTAGTCATTAAATTCATAATATGCTACACTAACACTCACTCAGATATTTTATCGAACATTTAGTATGCAAGTGTTTCTAACCTAATTCTTTTCAAATGTTTGTAATTCTAACATAACCAATAGTATAATTATTCAAAATCACACACTTTTATTAATAATCTAACATTATCTTAATCACCAATCTTTCAACAAACTCACAAAATTATCAAATCATAAACCATCATTTATCTATCTCTTAAACTCATAAAAAATTAGGTTTTACAGTGAAAAATTACTCACTAAAAGGTTATCTAACTTTTAAGAAGAAAAAATTTTGATTTTAGAAGCTGAATTGCGAAAAAATATTAATTTTTTAATAATGCTATAGTGCACGTACGACACTATTCCGATAACATTTACAGTAATCGGAGGCTAGAATCTAATTTTTCTCGTTAACACGAGTTCGATGGAGCAAACAGTGCATCAATCTAATATGTGTATGCAATGTTATGGCCAACAAAACTTTCTTTCTTTATTTTCTCTCTCTTCTCTTCTCTTCTCTCCTTACCCAAATGAAACAAAGCCACCCATATATATAGAAAGACACAAGGAAAAAATTGTTATTTTAGAAAAATTTATTATTTCTAGGAAAATGGTTACTTTTCACCCTATTTTGCGTCTTGACCTATATTTCACGATCTGTGTTCATAATATACTCGATTTTTCAACTTCCGATTCATTTTTCATATTTTTATAAAAATTTTATAACGTTATCATTCTTTACCCAAATTGAGTGTCGTTTGTAGCGTTGGACTCTACACATCACGAGCTTTCAACCGATATTAAGAGTTATGGAAAAAAATGCTACTACAGGTGAGCTACTTTAGAAATTGAGCCGCGATTTTACACAATTAGCGTAATAGGTCATAACTCTCTCAATACTTATTCGATTTGAGTGTCATTCATAGCATAATATCCTACGTGTTACAAGTTTTTATTTGATATCAATCGGTCCAAATTTTGATGCTACTACAATAACCGTGCCAAAATTATCAAAATACCCTTAGTCGTTTCTATTTACTTGTTAGCCTTAATTAACACGCCTATCATTTACTTACACTAGTACTCTATAAATCTCAAGTTTAGATAAGATTCTACAAAATATTACTTGGGCCTCCAAATTTTTAAAAATTATAAATTGACTCCAAATTCGATCAAACCTATTTTGACAACTTTATTTTAATTTTATTTATATTTTTAAATATCTATAAAATATTATAACTTACTTTAAATTATAATTGAGTCATTAACTTAAGCTCTCAATTTATTAAATCATTTAACGCGTAAATTATTTACAATTTTTTCGGTTAAATAATCTCTGAGAGTGCTAACTCTTTTGTGGATATTATTTACTTTCTCTAATAGTAAGAATAATTTCAAGTTTGTGTTGTGATCTCTTATGTTTATTATAATATTAGTCGTGAACAAAAATTGATCTTACTGATCTTATTTCAAACCATTCGAATACTCAATGACTATGGTTAACATCTAGTAATGTGTTATAGCCCCTAAATCATAATGAAGTAAGTTTTCATTGAATCTTTTACGTCTAACTATAAATTTCGTGTGAATAATTTTCTTTCATTCGTTTAATTCCAATTAAATTAGGGCTTATGAATATCAAAATCCTAAATTTAGTTATATTTGGATAATTAGTTAATACGAGCTGAACTTATAACCACGCACTTTTCGTATGATATTTATGATTTGGCCAAAAACTTTATTTTTTAGTCATTTACTAATATTCAACTAAGAACTCAAATTTAGACTGAGTCAATGGTACCTTAAAATTCTCTATATTAAGTTAACAAATTCTATTTAACAGTTATTTGCTTATCAATATAAATAACATATAACCAAATCAACTTTTGTATACAATATATGATTGTCTCATATTTATACACCATATAAATCATGTGAATCTATACCGATTAATAATCATAATATCTAAGGTCTAAGGAGTAGTTAACATATCTGTATAATTATATGATAAATTATTGATAACATACTTTTATGTGATTCATCATAACTTTGGTCACGTTTAAATAACAATTTTTTAACTATTATCCCGTACTAATGTCATAATGATATAACTATCATATCACTCGCACTAATATTATCTCATAATATTCACCGAAGATATTTATTGTGCCTACATTGCAATATTAACACTAAGTCAATATTATGTTTATTGAGAATAATTTAGATAATCTAATTATCTTGAATGATTCATATGCATATTATATCACTAATATAATTAGATAGAAAAAATATTAGATAAACATGAATTGAAATAATTTTTTTATTAATAAAATAGATACAATACATATCAATTTATTAATTTAATATAATATGCCCAAATTTGACAACATGAATGATTTTAGGGCATACAACACCAACAAACTCACACTCGCACTAAAGCCATTTATTATTATATTTTATACTTATCTTCTCAAGATGTTGGTCTAGCTGTTTTAGTTTTATCGCTTTAGTAAGAGGATTAACAACATTATCTGCTGAAGATATCTTCTTGATTAAAATTTCTCCAGCACTAATAAATTCTCTCAAAATATAATACTTTCACTTAATATGTTTAGATTTTTAGTATACCCTTAGTTCCTTAGATTGTGTAATAACAGTTGTATTATCACATAATACGCTTATCGAATATTTTATACCAAGAATTAAACCCAGTTTAGATACAAATTTTTGCATTTAAATTGCTTCTTTTGCTACTTTTGAAGCTATTACTTATTTAGCTTTTAGATAGAATCAGCTGTTATCGTCTATTTGGACTCTTCTAACTCACAGTTTCTCTATTACATAAAAATATAAAATCAAACATAGATTTTTATTCATCAACATCTGATTAAAATCAAAATATAAATACCCATGAATACTCAACACTTGAGATTCATAACTCAGAATTAAATTTTTATTTCTTCTTAAATGCTTAAGAATAATTTTTACTGTCAACTAGCATTTTTTCCTGAGATTTATCTGATATCTATTAGTAACACTTATTATATAAGCTATATTAGGTCGTGTATATAGTATAGCATATATCAAACTACCTATAACTGATGTATATGGAATACTACGCATCTGTTACTGCTCTTCATCAGTCTTTAGACCTATATCTCTTGAAAGATGAAAACATTGTTTGAAGGATAAAAAATCTTTCTGAGAGTTCTCTATGTTAAATCTTTTAACATTTTTTCAATGTATAATTTCTAAGATAATCTAATTATTCTCTTCAATCTATCTATATAGATATGAATTTCGAGAATATAAGTTATATTTTCCAAATCTTTTATGAAAAAAATTTTGGACAGCCATACTTTAACCTCTATCATTATGCACATATCATTATTCATCAATAATATATCATCTATATATAATATCAAAAACGTGATCGCATGGTCTTTAATCTATTTATAAACGTAAGACTCATCTGAATTTTTGATAAAATCAAACGCTTTGACTATTTCATCAAACTGAATATTTTAACTTCTAGAAGTTAACTTGAATTTATAAATAAATTAATGTAACTTGTATATTTTATATGATTTAGTAGTGGACACAAAATCAATCGATTGTTTCTTAAATAGGTTTTTCTCAATAAATCATTAAGGAATGCTATTTTGACATCCATCTACCAAATTTTATAATTATAGTATATTGCTATGACTAGTATAATGTGGATAGATTTAATTATAGTAAAAGAGAAAAAGTCTCCTAATAATTTAATTTTAATTTTTACGTATAACCTTTAGCAATCAATTGTACTTTATAGGTATTAACCTGTCCATCTTTACCAATCTTTTTTTTGAAGATTTATTTATTTTTAATAAGAACTATTCTTTTTAGATGATTAATAAGTGTCTAGACTTAATTTACATGTATAAAATTTATTTTGAATTTTACTGTCTTTTACCATCTTTTTGAATTTTTATCTATGATTACCTCTTCATAGATTCTTAGATTATCTCTATAATCTGTCACTCCCACTAAGTAAGATTTAAAATCTTGCTCATTAAAAAATTTATATCTTTGTGGAATTATAAGAATTCTAAAAGATTTTTGAATTAAAATTAGATTTATAAGGACATAAGTCTACTGATTAAATGTACCAATTGGATTGATATTTAAAAGACTCTTTTTTCAATTCAATTTTTTTACTTGCACCTCTTTCTTTAGAGACTCTTTCTCTAGGAAGTGCGCATTCCTACTGATCAATATTCTTTAACAAGATAAAAAGTAGAATTGATATCTTAAACTATCTTTAAGATATTCAATAAATTGACCTATCTCTGATTTGGAATTAAGTTTATCAAATTTGATCAAGTTGACATATGCATGACAATCTCAGACTTTTATATAATTAAGACTTGATTTTTTATCATACTATATCTTATATAGGGTCTTTTAAACTAATTTGGTGGAAACTTTATTGAGGATATATGTAATAATCTGCAAAGTATACCCCTATAAGTATAATAATAAGTCTGTAAAACTAACCATCGATCACACCATATCTAAGAAGGTATGATTTTTTCTTTTTGCTATACCATTATGCTAAAGTGTATACGGAGGTGTCATCTGCAAGATAATTTTATTTTCTTTCAAGAATTCTTAAAATTCAGTATTTAAGTATTTACCTTCACAATCAGATCGCATAACTTTTATACTTTATTCTTAAATTTTTTAAACTTTTCAAAGTATTCAAATTTGTATTTCATTAAATATCCATACCCACACTTAGATATATTAACGATAAAGGTAATAAAGTAATTAAAATTTTATCTGGCCGTAATATAGAATGGTTCACATACATCTGTACGGACAAGATCTAATAATTTTTTTTACCTCTCACCTTTATACTTAAAGAGCGATTTGGTCATTTTTTTTCAAAAATATAACTCACACATCAGAATGAGTTCAAAATCCAATGAGACTAATATCTTACTAGTCCCAAATTGAGTGAGTCGCCTATCTCTAATATGACATAATCTATGATGCTACAGAAATTTTAGATTTATTTTATTTCGAATTCTCTTATTAGTAATAGAAGATATTGAATAACTATTATTCAATTGAAGGATATACAAACTATTTGTATTAAATATTTTACCAATACATATATTTTTAAAATATAATAAATATATATCTTTATTAAACTATATAGATATCCTATATTATAAAATACAAATATAGATATTATATTTCGTATAATAGTAATACAATACAATACATTCTTTAATTTTAAAATGTGCTCAAATAATAACTGGAGACTGTATGATCCCATATTAGTAGCAATAACTATTTTACTATTTGCCATCTTCAAAGCGATCACATCGTCTAATAGTGTAGAACTATTCTATACTACTTGCAATAACATATAAAAATGAGAAGTAGCTGTTGAGTCAAGTACTTATAAATGAATATCTAAATTAACACTTAATTCATATTCAATCACATAACTACTATACATACCTGTCTTAGCCTTTTTAAGACTATTAAAGTACAGAGGATAATTTCTCTTTTAATATTCATCTATCCTGCAGTGGAAACACTTTTTTTTGAGCTATTTTGCTTTAAATTTTTTGTGAATGAGAGCTTTTTGAGCCTTTTTAATTTTCCTTTTTTGAACTTTGAGATGGGCACTTTTGCCTTTTATTAGTCATACTGCTAATAGCCATATGGTCATCTCATGCCTCTTTTCTTTCATATTCTATTTATAATATTCTTGAAGCTCATTGAGCAACTCATAAAAAGTACGCTCAATTTTGTTTAGGTTATAATTGGTAATAAAACCTTTATAATTGGGTGGGAGTGATTGAAGAATCAAATTCACTTTTAAACTCTAAAGCATTCAAATGTCTCAAGCGTCTAACTGCTCAAGAATATTTATCATCTTAATGACATGATCATCAGTTGATATTTCCTTTCTAGACCTCATACTAAAAAGGATAGCACATATTTCATACTCTACAATACAAAAATTTTTCTCATATAACTCTTGAAGGGATCTAAGTATCTTATATGCAGATTACATACTCTCGTGTCATATTTGTAGTTTTGATTCATTGAGACTAACATGTAAAATCGTACTCTATGATTATCAGCATGCTATTTATTGAAAGCCTCCTACTTCTCTAATAGAGCATTCACCTCTAAAAATATATGCATCTCAACTGTTAATATATAGTCTAAATTCTTAAATTCTAGAATAATTCTTAAATTTCTTATTCAGTCTTTGAGATTAGACCTAATAAGCATGATATTGTCTAGAAATTTTTAAAACACATTGGCTGACGATATTTTGATATCACTGAGAGAAGACTGAAAAAACTCAAGAAAATTAATTTGTTAGTGTATTGAGTTATAAATAAAATTAGATATTTAACAATTGAATATATTTATACATTACACTGATTAAATTAGCTCCCACTATTTAATTTAAATCTTAAACTTCTTAAAATATGATTTAAAAGATTTTGTTAAAATTTTATAAAATTAATGGGTATCGAATTCTCACTTAAAATTGATCTACCTCATATAATAAAAATCTTGGTCAACTAACTTAAATGAGTAAAGAACATTTTCATTTCTGTATCACATACAGAATTCGATATATTACCTTACCATAATTTTAAATACCTCACATAATAATAATTTTGATACCTTATACTAGTTATATTCAAATTATTGTACCTTTTTAAATAATATTCTTATTATAATCTCATATAATAGAATCTTGATTAAGATTCGAATATTATTAAGAACTAAATAACTTAATTCAATCACATAAATCTCATACTCTTTACATAATAAAATCTTGGAGTAGAAAATTTATGCAAAAGAATCATCAGTTAAGATTTAATTTTCTAACTCTAACAAAATAGCACGTCTCACAAATATTTCATCATTAATTTATTTCGAATTATTTGTCTTACAAATAATTGATATTGGTAGTTGGTTGAATTTGTCCCTCATTTAATCGAGTATAACAAAATAATTTTATTTATAATTAAATTTAATATTAACAATTTATCAAATAATTCATCGAATTACATCATCAATTATGAAAGTTTAACAATCAATGATTTAATGCAAAATTTGGCTATATTTGCTAAATTAGTCACACTAATTTGATTGGTTATAAATTATTAATCAAATTGTCGAATAATTTTAAATAATTACTATTAGGTATAAAAGGTTTCACAAATTCAAATAAAATAACCTTTTATTTTATTTTAAAATAATTATGATTTCTTTAATAATGTATATATATCCAATGTAACACATAAAACTATAAAAACAATTAGAAAGATTATGTTTCTATTAATAAAATATATGTCATATCTTATAACACCTCGTATTTTAAGTTAGGGATATTTGGTTATTTTATCAGAAAGAGTATTTTTATTATTTTTAAATATATAAATTTAGGTGTTATATTAGTCAGATTAACTAGTATTGAGGATTGATAAGTGTTTTAAAAAGATTTGAATGAGAATAGTTGAGTTTGAGAAAAATTCTTCCGAGGCATCATTCATGTATCAGAGTATTTTATAGTATTTTAGCTATATTGAATGATAGAAAACTCTAATTTAGATAATTTTTAATGTGTTAGAAAGCTAACACAATAATTTATAATTTTTATATTGTCAAATTTTTTTAATTAAGTCATTTTTAGTCCAAAATACGAGATTTTTGAACCTAATTGGTGGATAATGGATTTCTGCACAATGTTTAGTTTTTAGACTATAACATTCTCTAAAAAAAATTCAAATTGGATGATTCTTAAACCATTAGAAAGATAAGACAAAAATACACAAGTTTTATATTTACTACTAAATCTGAATTATCCAATAAAAGAACCCCAAACTGATAGATAAAGGGTCGTCATAATAGAGAGTTCTAGAAGTAAAGTTTAATGACATTTCTTTTGGGGGGGTTTTTGTCATTTCATGCTTAGCTATAGATATATACCAAGATCTCTCATAAAATATCTAGTATTCTTCATTCTCTTAATCATTATCAAGACCTAGAATCTCTCTTTCTAGATTTTTCCATAATTAGCTTTCAAATCATCAAATCAACATCAAAAGTGTATTCTAGAGCTTGATTACGGTAAGATATTATGTTTATTTCTTTGATTTACTTAAGGTTCATGAAACTCAAAATTTGAGTGTTTTGATTTCTTAATAATAATCTGAGATTATGAATGCTATAAAATTATATTTAAAGTGTTAATTGACTTATTTATTATGAGATTTGAGTTGATTAAAGCTTGAGTGTAATAGAAATCCTAAGATACTAATGAAGGAGATGATGAATAGTATTCATGAGCTTTACAATTTTAAACATAATTGAAAGACTAAAAGTTTTTCTCGATGTCTTAAGACTCTTTTTTGGTTTTATTATGACTTTTAGATTATGTTGTTATCTTAAATCATTCTTTTTTTGAAATTAGATATCACCTGCGCTATATATGTTCATATAGGTATAAGTTGAGTTTTAGAACTTTGATTGAGGCATCGCAAAAGGCTATAGAGACTAAACATATGGGGGTATAACATATCCAAAATTCAATTTCAATATATTGGATAAGTTCCCAAAAAATTCAACAATATGGCTATTTTGTGCAACCTATCATTAAGATTATACTAGACTTTTTGTGTCATAACTCATGTTTGCTTAATCCAAATCAAGTTTCATCAAAATTTAAGTAATGTTAGTTATACAAACTTCTATTTATGATATCTTTAGGCATATTTAATATTTATGTGCATTGATTTGTAAATATTAGTATTTCAAGCATTCTAATGTATTTGGTAATATCGTTAATAGATACTTTGAGGAATTAGCCACTCAATTCGCATTAACTAGATCAGATTCAACATCATTAAGGAAGTTCTATAAGTGGACTTGTTTTTATATTTTATTTGTTTTAAATTAATTTATAAAAACTTATTATTGAACAAAATAAAAAATAATTTTATGATTATTTTTTAAGACAATTGTGAGTGGATCTTATCATTTTATTTTCTATAAAATATTTTATAAAAATTTTTTATTTTATGAAATAGAAAATAGTTTTATGATGGTTGTTTTAAATCAACTGTGTGAGATTTTATATGATTTCAGTATTTTTGAATGTTTATGTGATTTAAATATTTAAAGAAAATGTTGTATAATTAGTAGAATTCTATATGTTTTCTTGTGTCCAAAAAAGGTATGTTTAAATATATAAAATATTATAAATACAATTTTGAAAGTTATGCTTATATAT
>JAWDEX010169869.1:0-16258 GCA_035221805.1 Trichilia hirta | reverse complement strand
ATAGGAATGAGATGGAAGCCCTCAATTCCATCCTTGTGCTTGTTGATTCCGTACTCTCTCATCAAATGCACAACCAAGGATCTTACAGCCATAGGAATGAGATGGAAGCCCTCAATTCCATCCTTGTGCTTGTTGATTCCGTACTCTCTCATCAAATGCACAACCAAGGATCTTACAGCCATAGGAATGAGATGGAAGCCCTCAATTCCATCCTTGTGCTTGTTGATTCCGTACTCTCTCATCAAATGCACAACCAAATGATGTTTGGACGGAATTACGGCACATAATTATTCATAAGATCCAGGAGTTTGGGTACAAGATCAAAGAGGACACAAAAATTGATAAAACTATAATTGTGAAAAGGAAAAGTTCTTAATACAATGAGGAGAAAGCAATGGTGCTAAAACAAAACTGGAGATTGCTCATTAGTTTTCAAGATTATGATGGCTTCTATGATGTTTCCTTACTAGCATCTAGTCTACTTTTCTAAATTTTTTTGCAAAGCTCCTGGGGATTAGGGGGTGGATTGTATTCCATGTTGTAATTGGAGATGCTTTATTTCTGATTGATGCATTCAAGTTTGGTTTCTAATATATTATGTTTGATACGTAGATGGAGCTGGTGGAGGAGCCGTTGCAATGGAAAATTTGAAAGTTGGAGATGTTGCTTTGGACATCCCTGTATCTATTATCATTTCAGTGGATCTTGTCTACAAATCTGGCATGGTATTTTCTTAAAACTTAAACATTGCTTTGGATGGTTTTGTGAACTTCACACCTATGTTAGGTTACTCCCATTGTTAAGATTCTAATAAAATTGTTCAGGAAAACTGAAGGAGTTAGTAGTAGAAGCATCCTATCATTTAAGGAACATTCTCAGTTATGTGGATGTAGCCAATCCCTCATATAGTAGATTCACAATCCACTGTCCTTGATTGAGTTAGCTACATCCGCCATTCAGAAAATAACAAAATACAATGATTCCAACTGCTACAGCTGTTCATCATTATTGTTATTATTTTATATCTCGCCTTTTGAAGATACTGAAGAAATAATATCTAAGAGGCAGAAGAAATTATATGTGATTTCATCTACCAGAGGAGAAAAATGTCCTTGCAGAAAGTGAGATGGACATTTCTTTGGTTTCTGAGCAGTTAACATTCTAATATTCAAGTGTATATGGTATCATACTGTTGTGAAGAATAATATTAATGAATTTAAAACCATTTGCATCTGTAAATGAGTCTAGGGATGTTCTTCGTCTGTATCTCATGTCTGTATCAGTGCTGATCTGAAGTCTTGTTATATCCTTCTCTGTTTAGTAAAGTATATAATTCTCAGATGTGGTAAACCCTAGACCTCAAAATTTTCGCAGGTCAAGTGTTCTTGAAGACTTTATCTGATTGCAGCATGATGTACTGGGGAAGATTGATGGAATGTCCTCTGAGACAATGTTATTGCTCTGGAGCATGAAAGAGAAGCACAACTGTCATTTAAAATTCAAGATTATTTCTACAGTTTACCAAAAGAATTTAATACAGGTATGCTTGTTTGTTTTGAAGCACTTCCTGCCCAGTTTGACCATAACTATGTCTAGGTCCTTGTAACTACCATTTGAGGTGAAATTGCATTCATTCTTCCCTTGAACGTTTAGTTACCCACTGAAAATATTGATGGATGATTGCTGAACAATCTTTCTCAATGTGATAATTCGTGAACTTTTATCCCTAGAGGATTTTGGAAATGATATGACTTTTCATTTTTTAGTAGATATGTTCTGCACCTATTATTTAGAGGTTATGGTTAGAGTCAAAAGGAGAAATAAAATAACTTTGAGGCACTTAGTTTCAAAAGATGAGTAATTTCATTTTGCAATAATGCTTGGTTTCTATATTTACCATTCTACCTACATTTTAAACTGTATTTTTTTTTATGAGACCTCTCAAACAATTTTTAGCTATTAAAATTTGAATCAAATTGTAAATATGTCTTACTGTTACCATCATTTGAACAAAACTTAATCATGTTTGCCATTATCAGTTTAGTTTACTGTGGGAAATAAGTTAGCTCCCACTTCCTATAGGAGTGGATGCGTGTAAATTGAAACATGTTTATTGTTGTTAAAATCTGAGGAATTGATGAATTATATAACATTAACGTCTAAAAGATGTTTTTGCAGGTGGGTATGTATGCTGCAAACAAATATTTATATCTATATTTTAAATATTCAACACCACTTTTCTGCATGATTTGCTTGTTCGATTGCTACAGGATTGAGCTTTGGAGTTGATGCAATTATCGCTTTGGAAGGGACCTAGCTGTTCAAAGAGAAAATGCAAGCAAAAGAGGTTATCCAGCCTTCCATGTACTATTCATGAATTTAACCGTTTTGTCCTTTGTGCTTTGCTTCTTTCAAGAAGAATGAGGTTGTCAGAAAAGGGTAATTTGGATCTATAAGTTTGAAATGATGACTTGGTAATCTGCAATGAACCAAATGTGAATAAAGTAATCTGATACTAGGAAGGTAAATTTAGGAAATCAAAGATGCATTTATATTTTGACTCATTTCCGTGTCACAGTTTCTCTTCCATTTTACTAATTTATATTCTTATTCTATTAAAATCTGGTTGAAATATATTGCAATTGCTTGTCAAATTTCGTGAACACTGTGCAGTTCAAGAAATAGTCTGGAGTCGTACGTGGTTTCTTATTATGGTGCCAGAGTTTGACATATATGCTAATATTCTTGAGCACTTTTCTTGATTACTTTTTGCCCGAATCTGAACTTTTTGGGATATAAAATATTAAGTACTTGATTGTTCTGGTTGGAATATTCGTGTCCTGCTTCTATATTTCTTTCTGCTATTCATGAATGACTTATGTAAAGCTATGGGGAAAGAAGAAAACTACTTGCAGAATACAATGGTCTTTTTGCTTGCCTTTTTGCAGCACTCGCTCATTCAGCATGATGAGTTGTTTCCTGGACTAAGCAATGATTATCCTGATATATTTCCTCCAGAGTTATACACATGGGAACAGTTCTTGTGGGCTTGTGAACTCTGGTACTCTAATAGCATGAAAGTCAAGTTTGCCGAAGGAAAGCTGAGGACTTGTTTGATTTCTATTTCGGGCTTCCTTAACCACTCTGGTATTTCATTCTTTTCTTTCGTCCCACCATTTGGTGTGTTCATCATTTAATCCGTATATATGGTAAAAGCAGAAGTCATTGCTCTAAAATTTGCGTTGTTTAAGTGTGGGAAATCTGGAGTCCCTCAATTTGGGCCACAAATAGAAGCTACTTGTACGTTGGACTACAGTAAATTAGTAACCATGATACTCACCTTAGATTATTACAATAATTTGATAGTTTCATTTTTTACTTTGCGTATATCTTTGCTGTTGGTCCATATATTGTGGGCTTTTTAGGCATAGTATAGTCTGCTTGACATTCGCAAGCCTATTTTTCTTCTTTCAATTTTTCACATTCATGTTTACACTTTGGTTACTTTACAGTTATACCCTCAAATAGTGAACTATGGCAAAGTATATTCAACAACAAATTCACTGAAGTTCCCTCTGTCAAGACCTTGCAGTGCTGGAGAGCAATGTTGTCTTAGTTATGGCAACTTCTCTACTTCTCATTTAATTACATTCTATGGTTTCTTTCCACAGGGAGACGGCCCATATGATGTCATTCCAATAGATGTGTATTTGCTCTTTACATTCTTACTGTCCGCGGACATCTTTCGGGTTTTAGAGATATTTGGGTTTTCCCCCTTTTATATTATATTGTTCTTTCTCGAGGTTGCTCACTTCTCGAGTCCTATACCGGCACATGCTCACTTGGCTGTCAAACACATCTATTATTAGATACAATGGATAATTTATGAATCATTGTTGGGTGCAGATATTGATGTTGGCCAGGTGGATTGTAACGAGGATTGCCGCATGTCTAACTGGACCACTCACATGGTGCGGGATACCTGGTTCTCACACAATCACAGTATTTTCCATTATGGGTTACCATCATCGCTGTTAGGCTCTCTTGGGAGAGTTCGGAATTCTACGTGGCAGGAAAAGACGCTTGTAATTTTCTACTTATTCCTCTCCCCCATTACAGATTATAAAAATTGTCCCACTTTGTCGATTCTCTTCAGTGTTTTTAGTCTTAATATATTGCATTTTGAATTTTTATTTATGAAATTGAGTGCACTTATCTTGGATAATTAATTCCATGCCTTAATAATTTCATGTCTATTCAGATCTGTATGTATGTGATTTTCTTAAAATGAATTTTCCGGCTGCGAGCTAACCTGGAAATATAATTGGAAGTTCTAGAGGATCTCCAATCTACCGTCGGTGACATGATGGAAAATCTCGGTGATTGAGATTTCGTAGATGGGTAAAGAAATAACAATTATTTAGCACAACATTTGTAATTGAACCTTCAAAAACATTCCATTTTCTAAACGAGACGGTGAGATTCATGCAGATAAAACACAAGTTTGGATGTAAAGATAGCCGCCCAGTTTAAAGATGTACAAAGGAGGACTCTCTCCTCAATTATAACTTCATCTTCTGCAGGTTGTGGTTGAAAATGAGTTGTCCAGCTTTTTGTCAGAGGAATGAGGACACCGTTCAGTAGATGAGCTGGCTTGAAACATACCTCAAACCCATGAGAACCTAGCGTGTTAAGATCTTACTGTAATAGTTCCCAGGTTGAAATTTTATTTGCATGATTGATAGAATTGGTAGATTCATAATTGCAATATCTCTATCTTGGCACGACATGAACACGATCGTTCTACATGAATTGTCACCCCAATTTATAATATAATATGCTGATGTTTTTCGGAGCATCCTGCATGTAACCACAAAATCATTCTTGTATTATTTTGTTTGTCCCTTTCCTGGTGCAAGCGGCATAAAGCATGTATTCTCACTTTTGCAAATTGTAACACATCAGATTTTAAATACTTTTTTTTTTTTGCGAGTGCTTTTGGGTCATATTGCTTAAATCTTAATGGAATTTTGATAATGGCTCGAAATATGTCCCTTAGCAATCTTTTTAGTTATTGTGGAAGAGAAGAAGTGCTTTTATGAGAGGAGCAGATCTGAATGCTTAAATTTGACTTGTGTCGTAAATTGTCCTTGTCCTACAAAAACGTCATTTATAATTTTGTTCATCTTCTTTAATTTTTCTTTTATTGAATGCTGACCGCACAACGTGACTTCTTACTCTTCAAATTAAGTTGATCTGTCTTTAATTAAATTATATTTTAAAAGAAGTAAACATAATTAATTTATATAATTATTATTATTTGTTGATGCTTAAATTTTTTTTGAACGAAAAATTTAGCACATCACAAAAATTTTACTGTTGCAACTGTCGTAAAGCCTCTTAATAAGGATTCTCAATGACTATCTAGGATCACAAAAAAAATGAATTATGAGTAAAGCTGAATTACTGACGAATAAACTCCAACACTCAAGTCAGTGAATTATTTAAGACCAATTTAAAGCAGAGACGAAGTATGAGTACTTGAGTATTTACCGATCCGAAAGGCTGGACTCGAAAAATATTTATGAGAGAATACTGATTGTTGCCAGCAGAATTCTCTCTTTCTTTTAACTGTTGAAAATGGCCCCCAAAGAAATCCTCCTCTCTTCCATGTAATAATTGTACCATTTATAAGGTCTTTGCACGCGTGAGTATCGAAGAACAGGAGCTTGATTAGACAAGATTAGGTATGATTATTTGGTAGATCTTTTTATCATTCTTTTACGTTAGGTTTAGGGCCGCAATGAGTGCTTGCAACTTGCAGGACATGGCGCGCCTTAATGTGATGGGATGCTTGAGCTGTTTCTTAAGAAATATACCTATCTGCCTATTTGAGACTCCAATTTTTGAAATAAAAAAATCTGACTGCCTTGATAATCAAGGTGGAGGTTAAGATGTCGAGGCAACAGGAGCTAAGTTAGGTCACTTGCTAAACAGTTGTTGGGATCAGAAAATAACTAGTCAATAAAAGTCATCAATATAAGCCCTCCAAGTTTTTGCTGACACGAAACGAGAGTAAAAATTTGAATAACTTTGCTTTTGTCGAGGCGATTTAGAATTTTGATCTGGGAGTTATCGTACTTTTAACAGCCAATAGTCTTCATTGAATTTGGCTACTTCAGTTTCGATTTATTATTCCTTGAAAAGGCCTGACTTAAGTGTAGTACCTCCTCGTAATGTGCAGCACAGCCACGTGCAAGCACATTGGTGGTTACTTTCATGATGCCACCTTTATGCAGTGATGTCGAACAGTAGGTAGACAAAATGTTACAGATTTTAATTTTTATTGGAGTGCTGTTGAATTTTAAGTCGAATGTATAATCATGTATCGAATGGTGTATAGAATAATTAGTAGATAAAAATTATTGATCCCGAATCGAATGTTATGTAGAAAATTATTGATCCTGAATCGAATGGTGTGTAAATAAAAATTACCGATCCCCAGTCAAATAGTGTAGAATAACAAGTAGATAAAAATCACCGATCTCAAGTTGAATGGTGTGTAGATAAAAATTATCGACCCTGAGTCGAATGGTGTGTAGATAAAAATTACTGATCCTAAGTCAAATACTGTGTAGATAAAAAATCCTGACCCGAGTTAAATGGTGTGTAGATAAAAATTATCGACCCGAATCGAATGGTATGTAGATAAAAATTACCGATCCCGAGATAGTGTGTAGAATAATAAGTAGATAAAATTATCGATCCGAATCAAATATTGTTGAATAACATGTAGATAAAATTTTTCATTACGAGTCGAATATTGCTGAATAAAAAGTAGATATAATTTTTTATTTTGAGTCGAATATTATTAAATAACAAGTAGATAAGGTAACCAATCTTAGTCGAATATTGTTGAATAACAAATAAATAAAATTATTGATTCTAAGTTGATCGAAGTAGAGATAAAAATTACTGATCCTGAATTGACCGAAGTAGAGTCACAAGTAGATAAAAATTATTGATCCTGACTTTCTCCAATATTTTTCTTACATAAGTCTTTACAATTTGCAGACCAGCTGAGCGAGCATTGCAATTCCTGGACTTGATCTCATTTAGTTGCAACTGTAGGTCAATCGCAGTGCATCTTAGCTTGGCACCTATTCTTGAGTCTCTTCTGGGATTGTACGAAATGGCGAAAACCATTGATTCGCAGTAATCACTCGTTCCCTTGTTGACACAGATGTCAACCTTACCTTTCCCTTTCTGTAGGCTGGTGAATCGAGTATTCTTAGCAGTAGTTTCCTTAATTGGGTATTGGGCCTTTCAATTTGTCTTTTGCTGTGGATAGTCGTCCCTCGTCCCCAAGGCTTCTCGTACATATTAGTGTCTTCCTTTGCCTTTGTGTTGCTACACTAATGTCCTTAACCTCGCAGCCTCCATTTCTAGTTGTTGACTCTTTCATTCCAAAGCAAGTATTCTTTAGTAATCTGCTTCCCTTGCATTTCTATACTCCGCTGGCCCTCCTTCCATCTGGTATGACTCATATCCTTTGGTTCTAACAGTCGCTCGATTGACCGAACTTGCGATAGAGTGATCTTGTACCTCATTTTTATCAGATGATTTTATAGCAGTTCCCTTCTCACCAACACTGATAGGGCCCTCAGTCTTCTTCGTTTGCACTTTTTTAGAAAGAGGACTACGATTATGCCCTGTTATTTTGACACAGAATGCTTCTTAAGTTCCTTATTCAGACTTTTAGTTCGTTTTCCACAAATGACGCCAACTATTAATAACTAAATTTTCTGAGAATGAAAAATTCAGTATACCACACAGATTTTACTGTTGCAACTGTCGTAGAGCCTCCTAATAGGGACCCTCGATGGTTACTTGGGATCATAAAAAAAACGAATTAAGAGTGAAGTCAGATTATCGATGAATAAACTTCGACGCTCAAGTCAGTAAATTATCTAGGGTCAAATTAAAGCAGAGATGAAGTATGAGTGTTTGAGTGTTTACCGATCTGGGAGACTGAGTTCAAAAAATATTTATGAGAGAATGCTGATTGTTGCCAACAGAACTCTTTCTTTCTCTCAAATGTTGAAAATGGCCCCACAATAATTTTTTTTTTAAAAAGAGTCCTCTTTCCTATAGCACTTTCACCCTTTATAAGGTTTCGACACGTGCAAGTATCGGAGAATGGGAGTTCGATTAGACAATAGTAAGTATAGTTATTAGATAAATCTTTTTATTATTTTTTTACGTTAGGTCTAAAATCACAATAAATACTTACAACTTGTAGGATATAGCATCCCTTAATACGAGAAGATACTTAAACAGCTTTTTAAAAAATATACTTATTTATTTTATTTAAAATTTTTATTTTTAAAATAAAAAAAGTAAATAGTTTTGATAATTAAAATAAAAATTAAAATATTAAAATAATAAAAATTAAATCAAATCGTTTGTTAAATAATAATTAAAATCAAAAAATAATTTAATGAACAGATACTTGTCAGTTAATATCATTAACATTATTATTTTAAAAGTTGTTGACCTTTTAGGGGAGGATTAAAATTTTTACGACATGACTCATGAAGCATGATAGTAATGGATTAAATTATTTATTCGGACAACCACTTATTGAATGACCTTATGATTAGGCAAGTAACACGGATGTTAAATGTTTTTAATATGACAATATCTCACAATATTAATAATTTAATTAAGAATATAGTCTTTTGTCTAAGCGCGAATATTTTTACTCGTATGTAATTTTAGTAAAAATCAATTTGGGTGGAATGATAGCGTAAATGATTATAATTTTTTTTATTTAAATATAAATTAAATTTATTTTAATTTTGTTGTGAACAAAATTCGATCTAATTTCTAATTCAATTCCTATTTTAATCATGGGATTTAGGCACGCACCATCCTGACCATTGCCAACTGCAACACCCGGGATGGATAATAATTAATAGTAACCGGTCACCAACCGCTAACTGCCAAGAAATAAAATGAGTAATATTTTAAAAAAATATTTGATTATTCGTTAAAATACAAAAATAAAGTGAATGAAAAAAGAGAAATTAGCTCATTGGTTTTACCTATTAATGGAGAAGAGAATTATACTAGATAATAGGATGATTTTATTTTTTCAATTAACGGAAATAATTGGGAAAAAAACAATTGTTCCAACCACCTCAATTAAGAGGTGGATAGACTTGAATGAAAGTAGCGGTTATGTAAGGTTGTGACAAAATGATGTTACGTGTTCCCTTCAAATGCTCTTCTTTTTTCAATGTAAAGTAAAATAATAAAATTTAATTTTTCTTATGAAAAATAAATTATTATATTATATTGTTATTTATTATTATCATTATCATTATATTATTATTATTATAACTCCGCCGAATTATGTTCCCTAGAGTGTTGGTATGTCATCATTACTACCGGACAAATTTTTCAACACCCATGACAAATATAATTAAAATGTATCACACTATTGAAAAATGAAGATCCATCAAAAAAATAAAGGTTATGGTATGATATATAGTATTGTGTATTTCTTTTTTTTTTATGGTTCTTTTTATTGTAATTTTTAATTCATAAAAAAATAAAAATTATAATAAAAATAAAAGGAGTTAAAAATATAACAAAATAATTAAAATATTTATACTTAATTATAATTAAGTATACAGTAATCTTGTCAAAAAAATAATTAATATTGACGTATCAAAATTTATATGAGAATTTATTGTTTTAAATAACTTAATATTTATTAATCTAAATTATATATGTGCAATTAATTAAGAAATAAATAAGAAACGTATTACTTTTACATAAATAAATAAAATATATTTTAAAATAAATAAAATAAAAGACTAAATTCACTAAAAATAGTTTAAAAAATATGACATGTATTTTTGGATTGTTTTATGTAATAATACATATATAAAATGCATATTGAGTTCTCTCCTTTTTCCTTTTCAGAAGGTAATCCATTGTTGGATATGTACATAAAATAAGGAAATAATTAATTAAATTTCATGTATTTTATAGTACTTCGTTATGGGACCCACATTAAAGTAGATGAGCTGCCCAACGACAACCACGTCCACGCTGTATCACCTCACCACCCTCCCCTTGCTTCGCTTTCTCTCTCTCAAACCGCCGACGCTGTTTTCCCTTTATCAAGTCATCAAATGCAACAGTAAAAAAAAAAAAAAACTGTACACTTGATTACCCAACTAACATACGCCACGTCACTGAAATAGTCAATTTTATCAACGTGTCAAATCTTCGTTGGTTGACTAATTAAGACCGAGATAAAGAATGTTACAGATGATCGAACCTCTTATTACTTAAACAAAACAAAAGCCTGGTTAACTTCCCCAAACTGAAAGGGGCAGGGAAGGAGGAAGGAAGGAAATCCCAATTACGTACATTTTTTCTCTTCTTCCCCTATTTTGGCCTTTTCATTTTCTCTATATTATTTCATTCCTTGTTTCTTCTTAGCTTGGGAGGGAAGAGGAGAGGAGAGGAGAGAAGGGAGGGAAGACAAGCAGTTTCATTCCATCTATATTTATTTTATTGAACAATTATTTCAGTATATTCGTGTTGTTGTTGCTATCGTTTGTCGAGGTGAAGATGCTGGTTGCTAACAGTTTTGATCTTTGGAAAAAAGATTCCTTTTTTGCTGCGGCAGAGGAGGTTCAAGAATCAGCTGATATGTATGTTCTCTTTCAATTATTTTATGTGGTTGTGTTTGTTTTTTTTGGGTTGTTATATTCGGGGACTGATGTTTATGTTGAATTTTGAGCTAGAATATATGGTCTTTTTTTTTCCTGGTTTTTATGACGTGGGTGTGAATTGTTTTGGGCTGAATTTCAAGTAAAAAGGGATGTGTACGTGACGATAATTGATGATGTGTGTGTAAAGTTGATATTTTGACTGGTTTTATGATGTGGGTTTGGGAGTTTTAGCGTGGAATTCTGGGAATTATGATTTTCTTGCCGTTCGTTCTTCGTATCTTAGAAAATTTGTTGCCTATTTTACTGCTTCAGCTGTTGTTTTTCCACTTTAATTTTAATGGCTACGGTTTCTTTATTTTTTTTTTGATTTGGTGTGGCTTTGTCTGCCTCGTCTGATTACTTAGTTTGGCGTGTGTCCAGTCTGGAGGGGGTTGAGGAGATAACCTTACTGTCTTTTTTTTGGGCGGGTGCGAGGGGGGGATTAGATTTGCAAAGGGAGTGTGTGTTTGCTATCAGAAGACACCGTTAACTGCTATGATTTTGTTGTGCGTTGGCAATACTGTTGTGCCTTTAAGATGAACATATGCTTGATTGTCCTTGAAAAATTAACTTTTTATGATATGAAAGAAGCAGCTTTGTTAATGTTCAGAGAAATATGAATTGCTATGCTGATGCAACAATGATAGGGATTCATTGCAAAATGAAAGCATAAACCACCATTTCTGCTATTTGAATTTTTTCCTTCTAATTGTTTTCTGTTACCAGAATGGAATCAGCATACAGATTGTGGGCAAGAGAAAGGAGAGAAGGGCTAAAACGAGAGTATTTGGATGAACTTTCTAGGGAGCTGCAAACTGCTTTAGGTACTGCTAAATGGCAGGTATGTTTAATTTTATGACCTTTCCCTTGCTTGCCTTCCATGATTTCAAAATTATGACAAACATGGACTTTTTTCATCTGCCATCATGACTTTTTGTTCTGTATCTTCTAAATTGAATGTTATAAAAAGAAAATAGAATGCCCTAATTATTTTGTATATGATAATTTCTTCCTGGAAAAAATTAAAAATTATCCTTAAACTTATTAAAATTTGAATTCATCAATACAGGGAGTAGAATGCTGTATCCCTAGTTTTCTTGGGTTTCAGCAAGTGATTGAATAAAGTTCAGCCTTCTAATATGATTTTGTCCCCTAAATGTTCCTGTCATTCCAGCAGAACTTGTAGAAACCTCTTTGGATTTGCACTTGAATCCATTTAGCTGGCAATCAACTTCTGGAAATTCTGATTTTGTGTCATTTGATTGTGAATGTTGAATCAGCTGGACGAGTTCGAAAGAGCTGTCAAGTTGAGCCATGGACTTCGTTGCAATGATAATACAACAATTAGGCATAGACAATTTATTGCTTCCATTGAGGACCAAATTTGTCATGTGGAAGCAGCATTAAGGGAAGCTTTTAGTGAGGAAGGAAAGCGGCCCCTTAGATGGGTAAACCTAGATGAACAAGAATGTGATGATTTAGCCATGTTTCTTTCTGGAAATTTCCCAACCTCATCTACTGGGAAAGATGAAAGCATCAAGTTCCTACCTTCTATGAAAAACTCACTTTCAGAGAATAGTTATAAGAAAAGAGATGGAAGACTTAATCTTGATGCCACCTGTGCCCAAGAAAACTCTGATGAATTGACAAGTTTCAAAGATGCCACTAGCTGTGATAAAAATAGAGAGTGTGTCATACAAATAGAAGCCAAACCCCCTGGAACAAAGAATGATATAATTTGTAAATCAGATAGGACAACTGGTTCAAGACGAACATGGAGTTCACCGAATTTTGCGTCATTGAAGATTGCAATTGCTAATGAAAACGGAGAAGTTAGCAACTTGACTGCATGTGCAGAGTCCACACGTAAGGGAAAAAGGTCCAAACTGGTTTTCTGGATGCATAGGTGTATTGAACATAGTCAGGCTGTAAATTTGTTCAACCAGGTGATATTCAACTTGCTGCTCTGTATCGTTTTCTTTGTAATAATCTATAATCAAGTAGTTTGATGACTGGTCATGATTATAATTGACCAAGTCCTGGGAAATCTTATAAGCTTAATCTTCTGCAGCTCTTTGTCAGGTTTCAAAGACCATGGCAAGTTCCTGTGCAATGGAAGGTTAATCGTTCTGTCCAACTTATTCTTGTTATGATACTAACAATCTTTGTGATCGGTAAGCTCCCAACTATTGAGTATCCTTAATTTCTAATCCACAATAATTGAGGACAATTCAATGATTGGTACAGCATAGATCATTTTGATTATGTGCTAATCATTTGCAATGCTTGCTCCGTTCTTTTCCCCATTTATATTCTCTGTTTAAACACATTGGAATTTGAATTATCTGATTGAACAAGAATTTGATATCACGGTTCAACAGCTGGTAGGCACGAAAATTCAATGACGTGAATTTTTTATTATATGCTTTGAAGCTTAAGTAGAGAAGAAATTCTAAGACAAGGTATTTGTTAGTTTAAAAATAGATTAAGAAGATTGCTCTGAATTTTAAAGAATGAAGATAACTTTTGTCAACATTTCTTTTTCCACACAGTTGCAACTTTTTGATGCCTCCAGAAACTAGACTGCATCCTGTATGTACCTCTTTTTTGGTGCACTTCATTCCAAGGATTTTTAGTTGATTCACATTGAATCTTTGGTTGTTTTGTGCTTGCTTTTAGCTTGTAATGTTATATTAACTTCTATGGGAATTGATGATGAGTTTTACTAGCATCCGTTTTCATTCAAATACGCCCAGCATTCTCCTATTAATGAAATAAATAGTCTGTGGGATGATAGTGTATTTTCAAATGAAAATAATTTAAATTTGGACTGTTAGATTTCTAAACTGTAATGATGTTGACTTGGAAATTGTGGAGAATACTTGTAAAAGGAGCCTATATGGAAAATCTGGGAAGGCTTTAAATATGTAATTCTTTCTTAGCTGCCACCGGTGGTTTTGTTTCTTCTTTGAGAAACTAGGCTAATGAGGTCTTATTTTTTTCTCATGCAGTGCCCCTTGTATTCTTTTGAGCGTGAAAGCCAATTGTAGTTTACCTCTCGCAACCAAGATGAGAGGTAATTGCATTACTTTATGGCGAACTTGATATTGTTGGGTTCCATTTCATTTGAAAACTAAGCTAGAAAAAGTGTTAGGTAAAGTGGTAAACACCGACTTTTAGTAGAGACCGTGCACTTTTCTCTTAATCTTTTACATTTTTGATTTCGTAATCAAACCTATGGCACCTCAATCCCAAACATTCTCTTAGTCACCCAACTTTTTAACATAATAACACGAAAAGTGAGGCAGCGGAATGGTTACATACGGTGTCAAATTCGTGGTTAGCGCATCAATTATTAGCCATTGCCCCATGAGGATATTAGATTTTGTGCTGAAATTTGTGGAATCATGCTCCAGAATATAATACAACCCTTTATGCTTCACTTTCTCTTCCTTCCCTCCCTGAGAAACAGTTTTAGTCTTTCTTTACCAGATAATACTAAATAGTAGAAATTTCTTTCCAGGCCTTTGTCTTTGACCTTTATTCTTGCTTTCACAAACAAGAAATGAAACTATAAATTTGATAAGATATTTGAGTCATAACTTATATCTCTAATGTCTTAGCCTGCAATTGCTGAAAATTACCCTTTGTTAATATTGGAAACCCTTACTGTTGACTCTGCAGGAATTGGAGCTATTTTTGAAAAAAATTGAGGAACCTTACGATTCTGAGCAGCTTTCCGGATTTTTCAAGTTACCGGTAGTAGCCAGCCCAAACCACCTTGTCGATGCGCAAGGAGTAAAACTAGCAACAGGAATAGTTTGTCATTTTTAGATTTTCTCTTCCACACAAAGCTGTTAATTCATTCTTGTAGTCTTGAAAAACACATGCTTCCAAGAGAGTTTATGTTGCTGACTGGCATTTGAATCAAGGTTCAAATTTAACATGTACGAAATGAAATATTGGAAGATTTTCAAGCATGACATTATGAGGAGATAGAACTTTGATTTCCAATTTGCTCTCTGCATTCTCTTAATTTGTAAAGGTCTCGACTTTATATTTTCAGGCAGTAAATATTTGATAATCTTTTTTATTAATTAATTTGAAAATTAAAGTGATTTGGAAGCCCATACTGGTGAGCGTAAAAAAAATGA
Source organism: Trichilia hirta (assembly GCA_035221805.1). NCBI lineage: Eukaryota > Viridiplantae > Streptophyta > Magnoliopsida > Sapindales > Meliaceae > Trichilia > Trichilia hirta. The sequence continues at coordinate 1,311 of JAWDEX010169869.1, read as the reverse complement.
TTATAGTTTAAATTACTGTAAATCACTCTTTATTCTTTTTATTGTGTTCAAATAAGAAAAAATTAATGAAATATCATTTTAATTTTAATTGTTCAAATAAGAATTAGATATTAAAAGTTAATTTTTGCTTTACTAAAATTATATTAACAAATTATGTTAATTCTTGATATTGCACTTGTGTTAAACCATTTAATATAATTTCTTTTCTAAGGATATGCTTTTCGTTCTAAGATTCACGAAAAGAAAGCCAAATTATTCTTGATCGAGATTTTCTTTCTATTGTTTATATATATTTTTTTTAATAGAAGAAACAAAATTGAGGTACAAATTTATATTTAAAATTTTTAAATAATACATTACTTCCAATTTCTATCAGATTTTTAGTGAATATTGATTTCTCGTATTATTTAACAAACATTTACTCACGAGTGATATGTTAAATATTATATGAAGTAAAATATAAAATTTATATTTATATATATATTTATTCTTGATAATGACATTAGTGTATTAAACACTCAATAATAAAAGATCAACCGAACAAAATTTAAATATGAATACATCATGAAAACTAAATAATTTTGCAACCAAATTCTTTAGTTTAAAAAGAAAAAGGTAAATCATCACAAATTCCTTGATTTTTACTTTATTTAATTTTGTTATAATATTAATTTTTAATAAAATTTACTTATTTTTTAAATAATATTTTAATAAATTTTAATTATTTTTAGTTAATTTAATATTTAAATTTTCACTGTTCATTTAATTATAGCTATCAAACTTGCACAATTAAGAGATTATTATTTTTATTTCACAATAATTATCTTTTGATCACAATTACAAGATCACAACACCTCAATTTTAAATATATACTTGATTTACATTTTTTTTTTTATATTGTTATTCAATTATGCTAAATCATTATTAAGATGGAGCCAAAATATTTTGAGGGGACTTGTTGATTAACAACGAAATTAGAGGAGGGTACATTACAGTTTATTAGGGTTTAACTAGTAATTTATTAAAATTTAATAGTAATTTTATAAATAAAAAAGAAAGTAGAAAAAATTTTATGCATGTATGTATGTAAAAAATATAAATTTTAATTACCTCAGCTATGTGAGAACCTTAAAGACCAAAGTTGCAAAGTGAGCTTCAAATCTTAATCCAATTTGTTGCCCTACACTTACTCTCTTCGTCTCAAACAATTCAGTTGTGTCCCTCAAGCGATAATACAACATAAAAACAAGGTAAAATACAGTAGCCAAAAGGATTCGTGCCGATAGGTGCAAGTAGCTTGTGAAAACTGTG
>JAWDEX010169841.1:0-16267 GCA_035221805.1 Trichilia hirta | reverse complement strand
ATAAGTTCGACGCAGAGGTTTATGTAAAGTCCAAGTGTTCTCTCAATGAAAAGGTTCGTTTTCTATCAAATTGTTTTTAGAAAAAATGTAAAATTTTCTATTTTTTAATGAATTTCTTTTAATGTGAAATAGGAAATTAGGCAATTATGTTCTTATCTTCTGGATTTGAAGAAAGCTTCTGCTGAAGAAATGCGTAAAAGTGTTTATGCTAATTACGCAGCCTTCATTCGGTTAGTGTTAATTTATTAGCTGCGGATATTTTTGTAAATTCTTATAATTTATTGGCTCTTGCATTCAAACGTAGTCTTAAGAGATTATTTGTCTATTGGTAGAAGATGATATGAATAAATAAGAAAGTGAATTACTCATACCCTTTTGGGCATTTACTCATTTACAGTCGTCTTTTGTGTAAATATTAATAGAGAATGATGACGATATTCTAATTGTAAATCTAAATAAATCTTTTCTTTTCATTATATGGATTATTAAGAGTAAATTTTATTCTTTCAATGAGATTAATGAAATTCTCTGACACCTTCTTTGAAAATGTGAAAATCATCATAAACTTTTCTTGAAATTCATTAGAGTGCTCTCTTGAAAAATCTGTGAAAAATATTCCTTGTTGAACTTCAGGGAAGGTCAATGAAATTATTCCCATGATTAAAATAATTACATGTTTATGGCATGTTATGCGGTGGGGGTTAGTTTCATTTACGTAATTGATTCTGTTGCTTTTATGTTCTCTGAAAATAATGCATTATTGGTTAATTTGTATTTTTGATTTTAAGAGATGTGTTTATATTACAGCACCTCAAAAGAGATATCTGATTTAGAGGGTGAGCTCTCATCCATCAGGAATCTATTATCTACTCAGGCAACTTTAATTCATGGTTTAGCTGAAGGAGTTCATATTGATTCATTAAAAGCTTCAGAAGTTTCAGCTTCAGAAAATGATTTACTAAATTTGGAAAATAAAGAACGTTCAGACCTAGAGCAATGGTCAATTGAATTCCCTGATCTACTTGATGTGTTGTTAGCTGAGAGGAGAATTGATGAAGCTCTTGCAGCCCTTGATGAAGGAGAATATTTGGCAGCTGAAGCAAAACAAACGAAAAGTTTGGACCCTGCTATGCTTACATCCCTAGAGAATGCTATCATTGAGCACAGGCAAAAGTTAGCTGATCAGCTTGCTGAAGCTGCTTGTCAACCTTCTACCCGCGGCAGTGAACTTCGTTCAGCTATATCTGCTCTTAAAAAGTTGGGGGATGGCCCCCGTGCACATAATTTGCTACTCAATGCACATTACCAAAGATATCAGTATAGCATGCTAAGCCTTCATCCATCTAGCACCTCATATGGAGGAGCATATACTGCTGCTCTCTCACAGTTGGTGTTCTCTGCTATTTCCCAAGCCGCTAGTGACTCGTTGGCTATATTTGGTGAGGAACCTGCTTACACTTCTGAGCTAGTGATGTGGGCTACGAAGCAGACAGAGGCTTTTGCTCTTCTTGTGAAAAGGCATGCATTAGCTTCTTCAGCAGCTGCTGGCGGTTTAAGAGCAGCTGCAGAGTGCGTTCAGATAGCTTTAGGTCATTGTTCTCTATTAGAAGCTCGCGGTTTGGCACTTTGTCCTGTGCTATTAAAACTATTTAGGCCAAGTGTTGAACAAGCATTAAATGCTAATTTAAAACGAATTGAGGAGAGCACTGCTGCTATGGCTGCTGCTGATGACTGGGTGCTCACGTACCCTCCTATGGGTACTCGTCTATCTGGCCAGTCTTCTAGTACATCCCATGGCAGCACAATGACATTTCAACACAAACTCACAAGTAGTGCTCATAGATTCAATTTAATGGTCCAGGTGAAAATTTTTTTTCCACATAAATGCTTATTAAAGAGAGAATCTGTTTGAAATGTTCATCTTCCTCCCTTCACAGATTCAGTTTATTTATCTCCACATGATGACCATAATGTGTGCAGTGCATCTTGTCTTTCATCAATCATCTTTGTTGGCTTGGAATACTGCAGAGTTCAAAAATGTGCAAGATGTGCTCTAGATTTAGATAAATAATTTATCATGTGCTTGAGACTGAAACAAGGTTAAAATTATCTCAAGAATTTTTGAGGCAATTTTGGCCTCCATTTTTTTCCCTTGGATGAGATATGATTTATTTGAATCTTCTCTCTGATGTATTGCTCTTTTGCCATGGCTGCCTGTTTCAGTGTAATCTTTGGTGAAAGATACTAAGAAGATAATGAATTATTTTGTTCAGTCTTCACAATGCTAAGGGGATCTAATGTTTATACCTTAAATGGTGCATGCATAGTGACTGCACATTGTAATATCCTAGATAAGAACTGATTACTTCCGTTTTTCCCTTTTTAATGTTATTTTAATTGAAGGTGATGCCATTTCAAACCGTTTGAGAGCATTTATTTCTTGAAGAATTGTTGTTATTGATTGATGTTCAATGGATTTTCTGCTGACTTGACATTTTAATTAGTGGTAGTTTAACTGTTTGTTGCACTTGATGATTGCTTGATATACTTTTGCAGGACTTCTTTGAGGATGTAGGGCCACTTTTAAGCATGCAATTGGGAGGTCAAATGTTAGAAGGTCTATTTCAAGTATTTAACTCATATGTTAACATACTTATTAAGGCACTACCAGGATCAATGGAAGAAGAAGCAAATTTTGAAGGTTCGGGAAATAAACTTGTGCATATGGCTGAGACTGAAGCTCAGCAGATTGCATTGCTAGCAAATGCATCATTATTATCAGATGAACTGTTACCACGTGCAGCAATGAAAGTCTATCCTCTGAATCAGGCTAATTACAAGGATGATTCTCGTAGAAGACCTTCAGATAGGCATAATCGTAACCCTGAGCAACGAGAATGGAAGAGGCGATTGGTAGCCTCAGTTGATAGGTTAAAGGATTCTTTCTGTCGACAGCATGCTCTGGATCTCATTTTTACAGAAGATGGTGATAGCCATCTCATTGCAGACATTTATATTAGCAAGGAAGGAAATGTGGATGAGTTGGAATGGTTTCCATCTCCAATATTCCAGGTAAGGTTTCTTGTTATGATAATTTATTTTTTTAACTGTATATTGTTGTGCTTTTTAGTACACATAAATCTTGAAATGCCAGATGAAATAGTGGTAATGTTATTGACTGCATGATATTTCTGCAAACACTTAGAAATCCCCTGTTCTTGATTGCTTTCAATCTTAATGCAATTCTGACATCTTAATGTGTTCTTATCAGCAGGAAATACAATTCTGACAACTTTGCCATTGCTATTTTAACTCATACATTCATAGGTTAATGTAGTTATAACTCTTGGAACCTACTCATAACTGGATTGCTGGTTGTGTATTATGTATGTCATTCTGGGGAGGGAAAAATACGGTTATAACTGTTGTTTTTATATACTCTATTTAAATAAGCATTGTTGTCCCTCTTGACCGTCTCTGGATTTCTACCTTTTTCTTTTGCGTCCAAATGCTATAGGATTTGGAGTTTAGCAGTATTTTTAGTTTCAAGTTAACATTCTTGTTCTTAGTTTTTTTGAGTCATTTTCCGCAATTTAATGTTTACTCTGAAGTGGAATTTTATATTTGGTCAACATGGACTTGATTAGAAAATTGAAATTGAGACTAATGGTTAAGTTCATTTGTTGAGATGGATTTTGTGGTGGTAAAAGTTATTAAAAACCTAAATTTCCAGTTTCCAGCTAAATGGCAAATCTCGTGGAAGCTTGAGTAGTTATCATTTGTCAATTTAAAGATATTTGTGGTATATTTGATCGAGCAATTTTTGAGACTTGACTTTAGGTTTTAATTTCATGGCGCACACTTATTTTTTGGCAATGCAGGAACTTTATGAAAAGCTAAACAGGATGGCTGGTATAGCAGCAGATATGTTTGTTGGAAGGGATAGGTTTACCACAATGTTATTGATGAGATTGACAGACACTGTGATCTTATGGCTTTCGGGAGACCAAAGCTTTTGGGATGATATTGAAGAAGGGCCAAGGCCCTTGGGTCCTCTTGGTCTACAGCAAGTCCGTAGATTTGGCATCATTCTGTTTCCTAGTTCTGTGGATCTGTTGGATATATTTGAGTTATTGGAACAATAACCTATTTACTTAATTGTCTCTTTGCAGTTCTATTTGGATATGAAATTCGTCATATGCTTTGCTTCCCAAGGCCGCTACTTATCACGGAATTTGCATCGAGCTGTCAATGAGATTATATCTAAAGCCATGGCAGCTTTTGCTGCAACAGGCATAGATCCTAATAGGTAAGCAATTTAGTTTCTTCAGATAAATTGGCAGATTTTTATTTTATTATCATCACAATCATTGAACTGATATTGAATTTTTGCTTTCATGGGATAAATCAAATTATTTAAATTTTAGAAAATAGCTAGTCAGCATTTTTTGAATAAGCATCCTTGCAAATTTTGATTTATTTAACCATTTAGCATTGAAAGCTATGGCTTTTTGAAGCTGAGATACTGTTTTAACTGAATCAGCGTGCTGCCTGAAGATGACTGGTTTAATGATATTTGTCAAGATGCCATAGAAAGATTAAGCGGAAAGCCAAAAGCAATCAACAGTGAACGGGAACTTAACAGCCCGACTGCCTCAGTCTCAGCTCAATCAATTTCATCGGTTCGATCGCACGGAAGTTCTTGATCCATGTATATTTCTCTTCCGTAAATTAGACGGCCAACAGTTCATCCTAGATTTGCAGGTATATCATTGTATGCATAATAAGATTTGCTATTTCTCAAGTGTTCCCCTCTTTCAGGGTTCATTTTTTTCATTCCTTTCGTTTTACCAATTCTGTATCAAAATATATAGCATCTCCCTATATATTCTGTAGGAGGATGTTTGTATGATAGATAACAAAACTAGGAATTATTTTTGTTCTTCGGTTGAGCTGATATTTTTATTTTTTGAATTTTTGGGTTTTTTTGTTTGTTTGTAAATGATGTTTGCTTTATCAGTTAATCTATGAAAATTCTTATCATTCTTTCACAAGTTTCATTTGGATTCTCTTATTTCATTTAAGAACAAAATTCCAATTTCAATGAGTACATTTTGTTCCTGTGAATTAATGAAGTTGTAGTCATAGGTAATGCAAATGCAATTAAAATATAAATTAAGGCTTGTTTGATATTATTATTCACTTAATTTTGAAAGTCAAATTGTGGAACATGTTTAATAGCATTAATTTTTAACAAAATTTACGTATGATTTTTAACTAGTATTTAACGATTTAGTATCAATTTCACTACAGCTGTGGAGTTGCACAAAAGCTTTCGCAACCAGCATGTTGACAATGTACATATTTCTATCACAGTTATTGTCGGCTGAGTGAAAGAATTTTCTTTGTATTCCATTAAAAATGCAAGGTAATTGCCACAAAATACGGCGAGCACGCAAGCGCCCGTGCATGAAAGAAAAAAAGGCAAAATCAAATTAGCTGTATTTGCTTGTCATTGGGATATTAGCATCTACTAATTGCTTGACAACATCTCTCATATTGGGTCTGTTGGTTGGTTCTTTCTCTGTACATCTCAAAGCCACCGAAAGCACACCAATTGCTTGATCCCTAATACTTGAATCCAGGAACTCCTCAACAAGACTTGAATCAACAATATGATTGATTTCTTCCATGTTGCTCCATTCAGATCGAATCCACCCCACGATATCTGTTTTTCCCACGAATAATGGATCCAGTACCTTTTTTCTGGTTATTAGTTCAAGTAAAACAACCCCATAACTATATACATCAGACTCCCGGCTCATGGTGGTCATAAATGCATTTTCTGTTGAAGATCATCATAATTATGATGTTAAAAACTATTAATATGGAGTAAATTAAACCTAGAGTAAGTGTATGAGAATTACCTGGTGCTATGTAACCAATTGTTCCAGTAACTGTGCTGGATGGTGCTGAAGATGGAGACTGATCCAGGAGCTTAGCGATACCAAAATCAGAGATATGAGGCTCCATATCCGAATCTAAAAGTATATTCTCTGATTTGATGTCTCGGTGTACTATAGCAGGATCACAATCATAATGGAGATATGACAATCCATGGGCAGTTCCAAGTGCTATCCTATAGCGGACGTTCCATTCTAATGTAGGTGGTGGCCTGATCTTGTGCAGAACGTCATGAAGACTACCATTTTCTATGTACCTGTACAAAATTATACCACAATCCTTCAATAACCAAAACTCTTCCAATTTTACCAGATTCCTGTGCCTAATCTTCCCCACAGTTTGAATTTCTCGCATCATACTCAAATTTCCTTGTTTATGCCCTCCGAATACGAGCTTCTTGACAGCAAAAACTTTGTTTGGAGACAATAAGGCCTTGTAAACAATTCCATGGGCTCCTCTCCCAATAATATACCTGTCATTCAGATTCTCGGTAGCCTCCATCACTTTTTTGAGTAGGGAAGATGGGCCCTCTTGACCAGGGATCTCACGTTCCTGCTTCGATCTCCCGCGGAGCAGATACAAACAAAGTACTCCAGGAATCAACAAAACAATAAATAGCGAGCATCCGAGGGCCATTGCAACAATTTTGACTCTACTAAGGCCTCTTTGACGGGCTGAGTGATTATCACAAGGCTTCAAATCAAGGTTTCCAACACAAGCCAAGCCACCCGATGGACAATTGACACAGAGACTGGGATTACCAGCAAACAATAACGGAGATGACTCAAGCAAGTTAAGAAGTGTTTCAGGTATAGGACCTGTGAAGAAATTGTATGAAACATTGATCTCCACTAGTGAGTTAATTTTACCAAGGGGCGCCAAACTTCCTGTTAGATTGTTGTCAGATATATCCAATCGTTGTAGCTTGACCAACTTATCCAACTCTGAAGGAATTTGACCGGTCAATCCATTATTGCTGAGATTTAAAGCATATCTAAGTTCCTGCAGTGCTCCAATTGATGAGGGAATTTCACCCCCCAACTGATTCCCATCCAGTTGTAGCTGTAATAGATTTATAAATTCTGACAAAAAAGTTGGAATGCCCCCGGTAAAATGATTTCCACTTAAAATTAAAGTGGATAGACTTTTCCAGCTCCCCAAAGTCAATGGAATTGAACCATTCAATAAGTTGAATGCAACATCAAAAGCTTCTAATTTTTCACAACTTGACAGCTGAGGTGGCAATGAACCTTCCAAATGATTGTGTGAAAGATTCAAAGTCACAAGGTTCACAAGATTTCCCAGCTCTGCAGGTATAAGTCCCGAAAGATTGTTCCTGGACAAATTAACAAAAGTGATATTAGTCAAGTTCCCAAAGCTGGATGGAATTGCTCCCGTAATGCTATTTCCTCCGATTTCCAAGTGAGAAAGGATTGGATTGTTGAAAAATTCTGGAAGACCACCTAAGAGTTGATTCTGTTCAAGGATAACTCTCCAGAGAGATGGACAGCTCCCCAAAGACGAAGGAATGCTTCCACCAAATTGATTGAGACCCATATCCAGAACTCTTAATCTCTTTCCAAAACAAAGATTTGGCGGGATTTCTCCTGTGAAGCTGTTATTGGTAAAATCTAGCTGCACTAGGCTGCTATTGATTCCCAGACTTTGAGGTATGGTCCCAAAGAAATGATTGTCATACAATGAAATGTTCTTCAGTTGCTTCAGTTTAGTCATCTCCAAAGGTAACTTCCCAGAAAGATTGTTACGATACACAAGAATATACTCAAGGTTTGCAATCCTCCAAATGCTAACTGGAATCTCGCCGGTTAGACAGTTTTCAAAAAGTTCAAGATCACGTAACTGACTAAGCATCCCAAGTTCATGTGGAATTTCACCTTTGAGTCGGTTTGTGTATAAGAACAAGCTTTTCAATGACTTGCACATCCCTAGCTCAGGTGGAATTTTCCCAGACAAATGATTTTCAGAAAGGTCAAGCTTTGAAAGTTTATTTAGCAGCCCGAACGAAGAGGGTATACTGCCTGTAATGTTGCTACTCACAATGGCTAGAGTGGTTAATCTCCTACAGTTGCCCAAACTAGGCGGAATCCCTCCACTAAAATTATTAAATGACAAATCCAAAAAGGTTAAATTCTTGCATTTTCCAGAACCAAAAGTGATACTCCCATTGAGACTATTCTCGCTAACATCCAGATAAACAAGGTTTTCAAGATTGTTCAGACTCTCAGGCAAAAACCCTACCAGTTGGTTTCCTCCTAAATATAGCTCTTGCAATTTGCTACAATTCCCAATAGACTCGGGAATAGTACCCGATAAACTGTTATAATCCAACCATAAAGTTACAACCTCACTCAAGTCACAAACATTCCTAGGAATTGAACCGCTAAAATTGTTATTGTTCAAATACAATAACTGCAAAGCCCCAATTTGAAACAATGATTCAGGTATTTTCCCATCTAATGAATTATTATACAAGTTCAAAAACTGCAAATTTTGCAATTTCTTGAAACTATCAGGTATTTCTCCAGTAAAGTCATTTGAAGACAAATCCAAGTACTTAAGTGCACTACAATTACCTAACTGCACAGGGGTATTACCAGAGAAACTATTAAGACTGAAATCAATGGTCTCCAATTGTCTCAAGCGTCCAATTTCAGGTCCAAGCTGACCAGAAATCCCATAACTCGTGAGATTAAGAGAGACCACATTGTAACCACTGTCACACTCTATTCCAACCCATTTACATGGAAAGGAACCAGAACTATTCCAGCTCGAGATTACAGAAGATGGAACAGAGTTCCAGTACCTCATTAGGGACAACAAAACCACCCCATCATCACTCAAAGCAAAGACAGAATGGAAACATACACAGAAGATAAATAACAGCAAGAAATGGCAATAGACAAACCTCATACCGGTATCTAAAAATCCAGAAGAAATGAATAAGAAAGAAGAAAAATTCTATCTGGGTTTCAGTGTTTCTCAGAAGTCGATAGTTTTAAGTAAGCACTCACTTACCTGTATTATGAAGTATGCAAGAACAGAAACTCAACAGTTTTGGACATGGGTTTGGTTTGTAATCTATGAAACAAGATTCAGATTTCAGACAAAAAAACAAAGCCCGAATCTAGTACGATTAACGTGAAAGGGACTCAAGATAACGGGTTTTCTTGGCCTGTATCGTTCTGGTGTATAAATACTTGAAGGGTCAAGTGTGAAATGAATTCAGGATTCAAAGATTTCAACGCCGTTTCAGTCTTTCAAATTTCGCAGTGTGTTTTCATAAATATACGGAAAAGCTGTGGACTTCCAAGTCTTCGAATTATTAAACTTCTAGTAATACGTGGTCTCCATCAGTTGGCAGAGGTAGATTTGTTCTGTCCATATTAGAGACTCGCACTTTATCAAAGGATAAATAATATCTGCATCCTTAAAATTTGGTCAAATATATCATAGATTTCAGACCCATTAATTTTAAATATATCATATAGATCGAATTCATTAAAAAAATTTGTTAATTTCACAGAGATTTCATGTTTTTGGTTATATTTACTAGAATATCTTCTTAATCGTGATTGTTTTGAAATTAAGTATATCAAATTTATTTTATTTTTGTATAAATTTATGCGTTAAACTGATAAATTCAAAATTTTGTGAATGTATTTAAAAATATTAGAACTAAAATGAATATTAAACCAAATTTAAAAAATGTGTGTCTCCTTTATCCTTTATCCGATAATTAATTTTTTGTAACTAATATCATAAAATATATCATACATATAATATAATTATACATACAAGGCAGCAAGAAAACATACTATTTATGATATCATACATACAAGGTAGCAGTTCTAGACTTTAATCATGAATTTACAATGGAGTATATTCTTTTTCAATGTTTTCAAAATTAATATATAATTTATCTATTTTAATGAATTATCTATTTAGTTGGTTATTTTACTAGTCAAAAAAGCTTTCCTTTAATATTAAAAACTTCTTCGAATGTTTGTGTCGTTTTGACAATCATAGAAGAGAGTATGAGATAATTAAAAAAGAGAGTTTTCAAAATTTTAAAATAAAAGCTTTTTAATTTTTTAAAAAGGTTAAATTATTTAAAATATTCTTATTTTATTTTAAAATTTTACTTTTTTTATTATAATTTGTAAAAAAATTATCTATAATTACATAAATTTTATTAGAAGATGTTGTGATTGTTGTTAAAAAGTTTATTAGAAAAACTTTATTTAAAATATTGTACCAAATATAACCTAATTAAGTTTCTTACCTCTTAGTGAATGCTTATTATTACAATCAATAATATATTTTTGTGATTACACAAAAGCTCTAATATTAATATTTGATGAAGGAAATTTGATTTATTCTATCTTTTGATGGATGATGGTATAAAAATAGCATAAATTTGATATAAAAAAAATGATGCCTTAATTTTTGTCAAAACTCTTATGAATATGTTGATAACAAAAAAAATGATATTATGAAATAATGAAATACATTTAATTATCAAAAACTCCTATTAATATGTTGATAACAAAAAAAATGATATTATAAAATAATGAAGTCATTTAATTATCAAAAAGTTATAGATTTATATAATAAAAAAAGTATCCATTGGGTGTAGTCAAGTGGTTTCATTCTGAAAAAGTATTTGTGTTGATCCTGGGTTTGAATTTTTTAGAGTACATTCAGTTATAAGAGTCTGGTGTAGCCAGAATTTTATCCTGTACTTGATACCACTGCAGTGTGGTTCCTGTACATGATCTTAATTGATTCAGGACAGGTGCTGTGTGATCTGCGGACACGTATTCCAAAAGAGTAAGTGCCTGACCCGTATATGGCCGATCGCCGTAGTGATGGCTGAGTATAAGAGTTTCTTCGTCATCCAAAAAAAAAAAACATTAAAATATATGTTAAATTATAGTAAAACATTAAAATTTAAGGATCCAAATGATAAAATCCTAATAAATAAAAAATATAACGACTTGCTGAAAATTGTCTTAACAGCCATTTATCCTTTGACTCCTAGTCCTATGCGTTTCCACGACCAAAGCAAATTCCATTCTTCCTAACCAACCCCTTTTTGTAATCTCCATAAATATAAATATGATATTATGTTAATATTTTTTATAAATTTGATGGTATTTGAAGGTTATGTTTGATTTAAGTGGAAGCAGAGAGAAACGGAAAGAAAAATTGTGAGAATCCACTCTTTTATGTTTGACTTGGCCATTTTGAAAGGGAGAATTTAGATTAAATTTTTTATTTTTAAGTTTATCTTTAAATAATTGTAATTTTATTAAAAATTAAATAGAATTTAATTAAAATGTTACTAATGATTTAAAAAGTAAAATATTAAATTAATTGTTTTTATTTTAGATTAAAAAAAGTCTAAAGGTAAATTTATTTTGTTTTATTAATTTATCTTAAAAATTAATAAAATTTTTAAATATTTTAAAAAATACTTTAAAATTCAAAAAAAAAATAATATTGCTAAACACAAGTAGTATACTATGTTAATTAATAAATTAGAAGTATAAATTTTAGTTAAATTATTAATAAGTAATAATCATTAATATTTTATTTTATTAAAATAAAATTAAATCAATTGTCGAGTTTTTTTTTTTTTTTTTTTCTGCAAGATTTCCAAAGTAGTGATGTACGCTACGATACATTATTTTTTAATATATATATATATTTATTTATTTTATTAATTTTTTACTAACTACATCAAATATCAATTATTTTTATCTGTAATAGTCGTTCCTTTTCATTTTCCTTTCTGTTCCCTGTTTTCCCCCATTTTTATTCCGTAAGAAAGAAAGAAAAATTCTATCTGGGTTTCAGTGTTTCTCAGAAGTCGATAGTTTTAAGTAGGCACTCACTTACCTGTATTATGAAGTATGCAAGAACAGAAGCTCAACAGTTTTGGACAAGGGTTTGGCATGTAATCAATGAAACAAGATTCAGATTTCAGACCAAAAAAAAAAAAGAACTCGAATCTAGTAAGATTGAATGCGAAAGGGACTCAAGATAACGGATTTTCTTGGCCTGTGTTGTTCTGAGTTTATGAACACTTGAAGGGTCAAGTGTGAAATGAATGCAGGATTCAAACATTTCAACGCGGTTTCAGTCTTTCAGATTTCAGCATGAGCTTTCATAAATTTATAGAAAAGCTGTGGACTTTCAAGTCTTCGAATTATTGAACTTCCAATAATTCGTGGTCTACGTCAATTGGAGCGGAGATGGAATTGTCCGTATCAGACTCGTTTCAGAGGACACGGCACTAAGAATAGATAATGTTTATCCTTAGAATTTGGTCAAATATATCATAGATTTGGGACCCATTAATTTTACGTATATTCATATAGATCCAATTCATTAAAAATATACTTATTCCCCTTAAATTTTTTATTTTTAAATCTATCTTTAAATAATTGTAATTTAATTGTTAACTAATTATTCAATAAGTAAAGATTTTAAATTAATTCTTTTTGTTTTAGATTAAAAAGGTCTAAAGATAAATTTATTTTATTCTGTCAATTTATCTTAAAATTAATAATTTTTTTTATTTTTTAAAATATTATAGAAAATAAGTTAAATTTCAAAAAAAAAATAATAATAATTTAATAATACTAAACACAAGTAGTATACTGTGTTAATGAATTAGATGTATAAATTTTAGTTAAATCATTAGTACGTAATAATTATTAATTATTTTAGTATTATATTAAGTATTTTTATTTGTATTAAAATTAAATTAAATCAATTATCTAATTTTTATTAGATAAAATTAAGAAGTAATGATGTACATTACTACACATTATTTCTGAATACATTTATTTATTTAATTAATTTTTATAATAAGTACATCAAATATATAATTGAAAATTATATTTATTAATATTTTTAATAGCATTTTTATTAAATATTTTATTATTATAATAATAATTGATTAATAAAATATGTTTAAATGCAATTGCATTTTTAAAAAATAAAATGTATTATATTGTCTTTAAAAATAAGAGTAAGAAATAATTAAAATTTTTTATTCATTAATAAATATCAATAAATTTATTGCTTAAGAGTATTTTGATTTAACTAAAAAATAATAAATTTTCTTCGCTGAAAATTTCTTGCTTCAGACAAAATAAGTAATACTCATTGAGTCATTCCTTTTCATTTTCTTTTCTATTCCTATCCCTGTTTTTTCCTCATCTTTTTTCCAACATAGCAAATCAACTATTAATTTATGTTTAGTTGTCATTAGTTGCACTCTCATTTTATGGTTGTTATTAATCATACTTGTATATTCCATGAATTATAATAAGAATTATATATATAAACATATAACATATACAAAATTTTCTCTTTCAATAAAATTCTCTCTTATAAATGACAAATTTTAAAATGAATACGTATGTAACTATCATTTATTAGATAAACATAGAAACAACATTATACAATAATTCTAACTAAAAATTTGTGATACTTATTTATCATTTTATTTCTATATATTTTGACATAAAATCTTGTGATATTCTTGGTCTGTCTGACATAAATAAATAAGTGACATTTCTTATATTGATAATTATAATGAACTATTTTAACTATGTAAGTGCACCATAATATAACCGATAAATAAAAACATATTTCCATGAAACCATGTACCAGACCACAACCCTACTCAGAATATTGTTTTCAATATTACAGTGGGCCACAAATATATACAAATTAATTGAGTTTCAAAGGAGAGTTAGGGAAAACACGTGGCAACTACCATAAATTCTAAATTAATTAGAGGGAGAATGGTAAGGAATCGTGCAACGCCATAGGAAAATGAGTTTAACCAAGACAAATTGATTTTAAAATGAACCTAGTATTATTTTATTATATAAATATATAGATTAAAAATAATCCCACTACAAATAAATAAATAAAATCTAAAGAGCCCTCATATCACTTTATTATATTATATAATAATAATAATAATAATAATAATCAAGTGGTAATCGTCAGAATACACATTCCAGTCCGGCAATAGGCAGAGCAAAAGAATGCCATGCGCATAGGTATTTTAGGGCTAAATTGCCAGATTTATCAAACCTGAGGGTCCCTACTGATAATTTCAAAACTTTCGTACCGTAAAAACGATTTCATAGTCTCCACAAGCCAGCAAATTTTGCTGTAATTACACTCGTCGACTTTTTATACCTTCAACAACCCCTTCCAAGTAATTTTCATCGGAGATTTCAAATTAGACAACTATTTGAAAATTTACAATATGGAATTATTATTAGTAATTTTTCATATATATGGCTCATAAAGGAATGGTATTTGGAGGATTATTTGAAAATTCAGAATATGGAAATATTAATATTTAGCTCAAAAAGGTAGAATGACAGTTGTTTACTTTAACTAGTCATCTATAGACTAAAGAAAACCATATCGCAACTAGAAACACCTAAATCAAAACCAAAACAAGAGTCACAAATGCAAATTTCCCAAGGCATCAGAACAAAATTCTCAATCCCTCCCTCCTTCCTTCACGAATTAAAAACAAAACGATAATACCGTACTTCATTTTAAAAGCTCTATTCATCCAACAGGTTTTCCCTTTTTACCAACTAGAAGAAGCATTGACTCAAACGCCATATCACATGAATATAATTAGAAAGGCTGTGGAGTGAGAAACCTAAATCATCATAAAGACATTGCCAACAAAAATAAATAAATAAACCAAGGAAGAAATGTCAACCAGTGTTAGATACTTTAATTAGTGAACACCATTAGTAACCCATTTTTCGATTTCTGTTTTCGATATCTTCTAGTCCTATAGCTTCACAGCCACAAACATACGAACGCAATCAATAAACATTCCTCCAAATCAGAGTGCAGCGAACCATGGACTATAACGCTGACAGTTAAAATTATGCACAAAAGGTATTTCCCTGGTTAAGCATTCTTCACCAAAAAAATTTTGTATCTCAAGTCAGCTTCTGTTTGAGACTAACAAGAGCAATTAACCCTAAACAGTTAAATTTTACATCTACATTCCATACCAGGATGTTTGACATTCACTTTTTGCCTAGTAGAGAGTGCAGTTACCTGAAATTAAAAGCAGCCAGCAGCACTTCATCTCCTCAAACAAATAGAAGCTTGGTTGTTTAATACAGAAGAATATCCTGCATATAAAGACCACAGCAGAATACATGTTCTGACACATTCCTAAGATTATTTTGCTTTAAAGCACCAATATTACTTCTTTCCTTGTCAGATTATAGTAAAAGAGGTGATGGTAATGGCAACTGTAAGTAAACCTAATTAAAAGAGAAAGAGAGTGATAGCGTGATTTCATAGTTTTTTGATACCATAATAGACTCGTGCTATGAAATGAAACTCAGGATCATCTTCAGTTGTCACGTTAGGTAATGTAATGAAATTGAACCTTGCATCCAACTCAAAATATACCTTCTGATGTCATGTTGAGCAATGAAATGTAGTTGAACCTACTATGGAAATATGGAAATATGGGCAGTATGGGAAGACATGTTCGCTTAAATAAGCATCTTACCGTGCAATATGGTCATGTAGGGTTAGAGTGAATAATATCTAACAAAACTGCAGACCCATGCACCAGTAAATAAACTTAATGGCATAAATATCCCTACAATTATATCCAGGCATTAACACAAGCTACTGATCCATGCATGTCATAGATAATAATTAGAACATGAAAATGGTACGTGCATTCTTTCGAATGAGAAGAGATGCTAATGCTGATGTTAACAATGAATGGATGCATGCAGTCGCTGCAAGATGCATCCTATCATGTAGTTGAATTTGCCCAAGCATAAAGAACAGAGTACATTCCCTTCATGCTACTGATAAGTCAATGCTGGTGGAGCTCCATTGGCAACCGGAGAAGCAATGGCGTGGCCAGTGTCCTTCCTTTTTCCAAATGGATTCTTGGAATATGTACTTCAAGTCAAGTATAAAACAAATTGATATTCACAAATATACTAAGAGTGAGAGCTAGCAGGCAAAAAATAATACAACTGGTTTGGTTGATTTGGAGACAGATCTAGCTCGAAAAGTTTATAAAATATGTTTTTGATAATTAATATTTCTAGCAACTTTTTGGAAGATTTTGTAAAAAAATATGGCCTTCTGTACGGATATCAAGGTTGGGATCGGGAGGTAACCCTGTATATGATAAGATAAGATGTAATATACAACAGTCACTCAGACATGCCCAGAAAAGAAAACA
>JAWDEX010169831.1:0-16270 GCA_035221805.1 Trichilia hirta | reverse complement strand
TTAAATTTGTAAAGAAACTATACTAATAATTTCTTATAGAACTTACAAATGTTCTCCTCTATTTCTTTTTCTTTCCTTCTTTTTCCTCTTTCTCTTCCTTCTTTCCTCTTTTCTTTTCCTTCTCTTTTTCTCTAAGTTTCTTTTTCTTTCTTTGGTCTTTCTCTTGTTTCAATTGAAACAAAAATGAATAATTTCCCATATACAAAGTCATTCACCACCGTAAAAGTCTAATCATTCCCTTTTCCCTTTTTCCATTTTTTTTTTTTTCATGCCATTTATCAAAGGAAGAAAAATTAATTGTAGGCAATTCAATTTTTCACTCATTTTTCATCCATGCATGTCCCATGCTTAAAAATCCATCCATTAAAAAATGCCTACGTGGGAATTTTTTTACCAAACCAAATTTTCATCTTTATCGTTTATTATGCAAATTACAATTGAATCCTCAAATTTTTTTAAAAATCACACATTATCTCGTAATTTTATTACAAACTAAAAATTAAAACACCATAATTTTTAACATATTTAATTTATGATTCTATTATTAATAATTATTTGTCCTAAGAAAATCCACCGAAAAGAATGAAACAAGAAGGCACTTAATTTTCTTCTTGGGTAAAATGTAAGATGCCGAATGAGTGGATATTTTTATTCCAAGTGTCAAAGAAATTAGTTGAATTTTTTATTGTTTATCTATTTTAAATGTAATATTTTATAATAGAAAGAACGACAAATACTCACTATAATTTTATTAATCGATAATTGTCTCTTTTATTATATTTTATAACAAAAATTCTTTTGAAATTTAAATTTTGTTATAAATACTCCTTCACAAAATTAATTTTCTTACTTTTTTTTATTTTTTTTATGTAATCTAATAATTATTATACTTTTAACCTTTTTAAAAGTATAAAAATTTAAAAAATTAAAATATAATTTATAAATTTTTTATATTTTTTAAAATACAAACTTTATTAATTAAATTTTATGCATTTTATATATTTTTTAATAATAATTTTTATATTTAATATAATTTTTTAATTTGTATACTTTTATAAAAATTAAAATATAATAATTATTATACTTTTATAAAAATTAAAATATAATAATTATTATACTTTTACAAAACAGAAATTTTAAAAGTTAATTCAGCAAAAAAAATATTTATCATAATTTTTAAATTTTAAAAAATTTTATCATGAAATATAAAACAGGATTAATTGTCATTTATCATTTCATTCCCCCATTTTACAATTCGATAGGAGACGTTAAGAATCTACTTTTGATATTAGATTTGCCACGTGACTTTCATCAATTTGTTAGTCTGAAAGTTTAGCGCATATGAGTCAATGCATAGAAGAAAATTTATCCTATATTTAATAAAAGAAATTTACGTTTGGATTTCATTACTTGTCTGTTAGATACTCTTGGGTAAATTAAAAGAACAAATTGAGAAAAATCCCATATCGAAATGAAATATTTGAACAAATTATTCACAAACGTATACAAAAGAGGAATAAATCAAGCAGGAACTTAAACTTACAGTAGCAAGTAATTGTTTTGTGAGTACAACTAATAGTTAATAAAATTTTATTAATACTAGTACATCAAAATACACAAAATTTCTGACTTCTCGGTACGCTGCAATAGCCTAAACACCATAAAACATCAAAGATACATAATTTATTGGCCATTGAGCATTGTTACTACACGAACAATTTCCTTCTATAGTACTTCCTGCAAGACAATTAAACTTCATACTAATTCTAAGTTAATATGGTGGATGAGGCCCAGGAGGCGGAGGTGGACCCGGCCGACCTGGTGGTGGAGGTGGATGGTGCAAATATGGTGGCGGTGGTCCGGGAGGACCGGGCGGTGGAGGGTGCAAACATGGTGGCGGTGGTCCGGGAGGACCGGGTGGTGGAGGAGGATGGTACAAAAATGGTGGTGGTGGTCCGGGAGGACCCGGTGGTGGTGGAGCAAAGGGTCCAGGTGGTGGCGGCCCTGGAGGTCCTGGTGGTGGTGGCGCAAATGGATTCGGTGGTGGTGGTGGATCTGGTGAAGGAGGATGCCTGTGGTGACTCATTTTTCTTCAGGATGGAAAGTAAATGAATTATTGGAGTCAAATGCCATGAGATTGTTCAAATATATAAGAATTTGGTAGAAGGATATAGAAGCTGGAACCATAGTTGATAGACAGAGTAGTTGTCATGACTTAAAGACTGGTAGTTAAGAAATGTAAAAGCATATGCAGAACAAAAATGTTGATGGAAGAACTTGTTATTGATCTCATCATGGAAGGTTTATTGGGCACATGAAAACCTATACTTGCGGGGTAAGGAATAAGTTCAGTGAAGGGATCGTTACACTCCAGTCTTAGCCATATTTGTTTTGTATAAGGGTAAGAAGGCCACAATTGCATATCTCCAAAAACTTTTAAAATTCAGCCTAACATGTAAATTGAGCTTTGTTGGAAATTCGGAATTGAAGATGACTTCAAATTCTCCACCAACCATGAGTGCTCAATTTTATACATTCATTATAGGATACGCTAACTTAAGAGAACCGTCACTCTAATTCTTAACCAACTAGAAGAATAAGAACCTAAATGCCATTTTTCTTCTAATTAACATTATTGCACTTGAAAATTCAAAAAATTATAAAAACAAAGATTATATAAAATATATAATATAGAAACAAAAACTCGAACTTAGAATAAAAATTGATCGAATCTGAACTTATCGTTGGGTTCAATTTTGATTTTTATATTAGACGATCTGGTTAAAATCATTGTACTTAAAATTTTATTTTTATACTAGCTTCTCCCCCTGTATTGTTGAGAGTCTATTATTAACCGTGGGTGGGGGTGCATATGAACGAACCAACCAACACCATACAGCAGTGGGTATACCAACAATAGTCTACGAAGAACGTAAAATGACAAAAATTGGTGGATATAGTTTAAATCTGCTTGAGATTTAAATACAGGGGAGAAAATTTTGCTCAGAATCCTAATTCTGAAAAAGATTTTCAAGGATTTACTGTCTCTCTCTTGAGCAGATGATGACTGGGAGCCATGCTCATGATTAAAATTCCCATGCTTTGAAATGGTTTACCAGATAACACAGATTACAATTATATCAAGCCTGCCCGGTGAGTTGAAAGAAGGGAAAAATTGCATTGGATTTCTAAGAATGAACTTACAGAAGCAAGCAGTTTGTATTATATACAGTGCTTAACTTAATGAAGTTGTAACTAATCACTGTGCTAATCAACTCCTAAGCTTTACACCAGCTATGCAAACGCTACGTGCTACAAATCAAAAGGATAGACACATTCATCATCATCGTTACGGCTGTTATGGATAGCTGTTGCATAGGATCTGTTTCTGTTTCTAGTACAAGAGAGCTGACAGGACGTCTGTTTCTTCGGCAGGAAGATTGTTTCTTCTAGACTTGGGCTTTCTTCTCTTTTGTGGAGCTTCTCGGCTTGATTCCAGTAGAATTGAAGACTTGTATACTTCTTTTCTTTCAACTTGGTGCATGGTTTTCTATATGAATTCAAGAAAAATGCACTACAGGTAAACAAGACCAATAAAAGAAGCTACAATTCCACACAAACGGAAACGAAAAATAATGATAAAAAGAATGGTGAGTCTCAACTCTAGTTCTTGACGATATATACAGCTATAACATGATAAGCATAAAAACGAAAAGATAGTACAATAAGAACTTCATCCGCCAGCCTTCTAGTAGTATGCACTATCCATCACATAAACGAGCAGTGTTTATATATTTTCTTAATTTACTTGAATGCTAATAAGGGGGAGGAGGAGGCCGGTACTTAGGCGGAGATGGCCTAAACGGATCATCGACGAAGATGGAGGTGAGAACGTGGTGCATATATCATGGTAGTGAGCAGGTAGTGGAAGAATAGGAGGCGACGGACGAAGAGGAGGACCGTGAGAGAGTAGGAAGGAGGTGAGTGTCCATGAAATGCCATGTTTTCTTGTTTCTTTTTCTTTTTTCGAAAAAGGAATGCCATGTTTCTTAAAGTTAGTTAATTGAGAGGGAAGAAGCTAAATGTTGTTTGACGTTAAGGAGTGATTTTGCGAGTTATATATACCAATTATACGGGTTTAAAATTAAAGTTCATAGACCTATAGGTGAAGAAGACCATGTATATTTTTCTTTAGCCAAGAAGAAATATCTGATGTTAAGGAATGGTTTTACCTAGAGGTGAACAAGGCCGTGTACATGGATTATTCGATAGGAAGTAATGGATTATTGGAGTTAAATACCATGGGAGGGCTGACAATATAAGGAGTCATTGGATGGATGTAAAAACAGAAACTTTATAGTTGGTAGACAGTCAGACTAGTAGTTGTAACTCAAGACTGGTCGTTGAGAAATCTGATGATAGCATCTGCAGAACACAAAGGTTGTTCAGAAACATGTTATATATATTGATGTCATCCGGGAAGGTCTATTGTTATACCCATGTTGAAAATGAAATGTGCAACACCTATCATTGCCGTACTACCATAAATGAAAATGGAAAACAGGGCACACTAATGTAAAATTCTTCAGGTTTCTTGACAATAAGGGATGAGAAATGAAAATTTTGCATGATCAATGAAGCATTAATTTTTTGGGTGTGTTAAGAGAATGAAAATAATAATTTTTTCAAATAATTTTTAAACAATAACAATAACTTCAACAATTTAAAATTTAGATTGTCCTTATTTTGATTCATCTGATAGACGGCTCATATTTTTTCCTAAGTAAATTATTAAATAATTTTCAAGTCTGTTAAACAAATTCTAGGTGAGAATTAATAATCGTGCTCTCCCGTTGTCATAACAAACTTCTGGACTGGCCTCCGGTTTTTGGCGGTAATGATTGGAAACACTGCGGCCTGTTTTAAGTATTGCATGCAAGGCCCATGTTTTGGGATCCAATTGTTTCATAATCTAATACCTAACTTATATTTAGTAAGTTCCTTCTAAAAGTTATTATTAATAATTTATTATCAAATAATTTAATTTTTGATTAAGTACTAATAAATACTGTCTAAGATACATTAATGTTTATTACATTTTTCTTGTAACGTTAAATTTAAAACATACTATAAGTAAAAGGTAAAACCTCTAACATAAATTTTAAAATTATTAAACACAAATTATGGTATTCAATAAAAAAAATTGAAATAAAATTAAATATAATAATAAAACAATGTATTATACTTAATAAAAGAAGGTGGTGTATTTGATTCACAACAATGTGGATACTTAATAAAAGAAGTCGTTATCAGTAGCACTCCAACTTAAAAAATTATTGTTCCCTCATTGTAGCAAGAGGGCCACACTTGCAGAACAATTATAAAATTTTAAAATCCAGCCCAACATCTAATTTGAGCCTGGTTGGAAATTCTAAATTGTATTAACTATAAGAAAATAAAAGATAAGAGCAAGCTCTACTATTTTATATACATATACCGTAAAAAGAGATGAAAGAATTATTCTTATCCATATGATCGTCGTAGATGACTTAAAACTCTCCACGTATCATGAGAATTCCGATTGTAAATATTCTACGATTTTTAATGGGGATTTTGCGGAGACTTGCTTAACTATAGACTATAGTATATGCTCACTTGAGAGAACCATTACTTTAATTCTTGAAAGAACTAGAAGAATAAGAACCTAAATAACATTCTTTTCTAATTAAGATGATGATGCACATGAAATTTAAAATATTATAAAAGCACTTTTATAATAATAATAATAATAATAATAATAATAATAATAATAATACACATTCTAGGTTGAATTAGTTAGTTTATTAACTTGACATTATTCATTAAAAATAAATTCACATTATAGGTTGAAATAGGTAGTTATTACCCTTTTTCCTTTAAATTTAAACATTGAAAAAAATCATATAGTAGGATATGGGTAAATTAAAACAAAAAGGGACCATTGGCTTGGTTTGGTTTAATTTTTTTTTTTTTTCACTTTTCCTTTTAAATTAATTTTTCTTCTTTATATTTTGCTTGGCTTTTAGTTAGTTTAATATATATTTAATAAACAATTAATTATGAAGTTGTGTCGTATTTTAATTTTCTTTTTAGATACTAAAACTTAAATTAGTGTGTTAGTATAGAATGAAGAGTGAATCTTGTACAAATGCAGATCGAGAATGCGTACGTGTTAGAAACTGCTTTTGAGTGTATAACATTTGTATTAATGTAGTTTGCAAGTGAATAGTGTGTAATTTTCTACAATTCATGTATCCATCATATGAAATCATATCATAGATGCATATATTTACTTCAAAATTGATATCAATAATGCATGTAATTACAATTGAGGCAAAATTTTATTATACAATATAATTACAGAAGATAATCTCGTTAAAATTATTCTACTTAAAATTTTCTTTTATACTACCATGTCTCCTGCAATTTCTAAAGAATATTGTCAGCTGTGTATGGTGCATATGAGCAACCCAGCTAAAAATAATATTAATTGATTGTTATAAGATTTAGACCATTTATTATTATTAATTATATTACTATTATTAATATAATTAGTAATTACAAATACCATAACAGTTTATAATATTAATTAAAATAAAAATAATTGTGTGTAAGCTAACATGACATCATAATATTAACTGGTTGCCACAGAATTCAAATCATTTACTATTATTAATTATACTATCAAATAATTCAAGACACCATGGGAACGCCACATGGCCACGGCTTAGAAATTGGAGCGCATGAACTATGCAGGGACGAATCACAACATATGTCACGGGACTTTATAGAAATGCAAATTCCATGCCAGCAATTACCTGCTTCAAATTAAAGGATATCGTGCGTGTTCTACTTGTTGCCAGGGTCACCTCTCAGGGTTCAAATCCCACTAAGGCCAATATGTGAATAGATGCCTTCTAAAATTATGGGATTTGATATATGTATGGCTTTTGTCTAGTGATAATAGACGATAGATTTCATTAGTCACAATCCAAAAATAGGTCACTGACCGAAGAAAATTTCAATTTGAAGTACCAAAATCATAATGGATATCCGAGATGCTACAAGAAAAAACATGTTGCTTTGATTATGAATGGGCGATCAATCATATGGTACAATAACTGTTCTGTCGGTGGCACGAGAAAAGGTTCTGAAACTGTCTGTCGAAGAAAATTAATGATGAGCTGTATTACAATGACCCATAGTTGAAGATGATTTAATTTCGGTTCGGATAATAATGGTGGAGTCGTACATCGTCTAATGAAGGTTTCATTGCAAAGAATCTTGTCCGCCAGATTTGCTGTTCCTGAAAAACCCAATTTATTAAACCTGAAGAAAAAATTAGAGATCATAAACATGAAAAAGATAAGGAAATAGATCATTCACGCAAACTATCTCCATGTCTAGTGATGCATCTATCATTAAAGGCTAACCTTTTATTTACCTATTGTTAATTCAAAGATTGCAGAAACGAATTCCAGAAATCAACGCCTGACTTCAAGAGTTTACAAGCTTTGATCTCAATCCTTCAAAAAAACACCTTCTCTGGCAAAGACTCCTTTATTGAAAATTCCCAGCAAACAAACAACAATAACCCAAATGTCCAGTCTCACTACGTAATTAACTAAAAAAGAAAAAACACAAGAAAAAGAATTTAAGGAAACTTCTTCTATGACTTTTTTTTTGTTTTTCTTTTTATGACGAAAAAACTTCTATAGTCAGTCATCACTGTGGTGGCCAATTATACACGGGTCAGGCACTTACTCCTTTAGAGTACGTGTCTGCAGATTATCAGCACCTGTTTTGAATCAATTAAGATTATGTACAGGGACCACACTGCAGTGGTATCAAATACAGGATAAAACTCCAACTGTACTAGGCTCTTACACCTGAACGTACTCTAAAAAGTTCGAATTCAGTACTAGCACAAATATCTTCTAAAATAGAACCACTCATTCACCCAGTGGGTGCTTCTTCTGTGACTTTATCAATGAGAAACGAGAGAATACACAAAATCATGGTCAAATCGCACATTTCTGTCCATTTTAATGCAAGGGATAACAAATCTTTTCTATGAAAAGACGAAACTATGACTTTCAAATAATTACATTCAAGTCCAGAACTTCTTGCACTTTAGTTCAAGAGACACATACGGTCGAACTAGTTCTTCGATCCGGTTGAACGAACTTTCAAAAATTTGATTGAACAAATTGATCCATTGAGTTTTTCACCGAACTCTCAAAACTCTCGGGTCCAATTTCATTCACAATTTATTCGACCGAACTTCGCACTTCATTCAACCTAATATTGAATCACATCTTTCACCTATGATTGTGGCCCGTCTCAGTGGATGTATTAGTGAATACCTCTCTCGTTAATATTCTCAGAGTTGCAGCGTAAGCATTGTGGTACTTGTAGAAAGAGATTGAATCTATAAACAAATATATATGCGGTATTAACATAAAATAATTGATAATATGTTAAGTATGAAAGTGTTATCATACATATATAGAGAGAGGGCCTCTAGATGATGGCAGAAGAATAGAGAGCACAAAGGAGTGAGATGCAAGCTCCATGCACTTCATCCTCTGCGCTCTCTATCTTCTGTCAACAGCCTCATCGATGCCTCCTCTTATATATGTCTATCATCACGGAGATGATTGGTTTATTGAAGAATCAATCTGTCCAAAGAGAAGATGAGAGCAAGAAAGAGAGAGAGGAGAGAGATACTGAGAAGCTTGAAGAGCCTTTGACGACTTAAAGAGGCTTGCCAATGCCTTTATTTATAGTGGAAGACGTACAAGATATGTATTCCCAAATTCGATTGCTAATTTCACGAGATATTTATGAATGAGAAAAGTAAAATAAAAGAATATGCAAGTTGGATGATAAATATTGTGATAATTAATCTATTCACGTTTCACTTGGCATGAATAGAGATTTTTGGTCTCTTTAGCTATCCCTTGCAAACAAGAAGATTATGGATAGAACCCAGCGCTTTTCTGGTGGTACATTCAGTAGAAATGATATGTTGATCAGTACTTTCAGTTGCTCATTATATTTGGTCCGACCAAATTGTTAGGAATTTTCTACTGCTGTTAAAAGCCCCCTTTTTAATTATAATAATTAGTGTTGACAATTGCAAGCCTGAATTCTATTATGTGATGGCAACAATAATGCAGGAAACCACTGTCACCTTTCACCACAAGTAATAAGATTCCTTTCATCTCATGTATAGTAGTCTTCCATGTTGTTTCGTTTTTTAGCTCGAAATTTATAAATTTGTTCTTTTACAATGATAAGATGTAAACAATTGTACCAAAAATAAAAGTCAAATCTGGAAAAGTAAAGACTTGGATTCACTGTATTTATTATAATTATATGATTGACAATATTTCTACACTAAATGCATAGCAAGCAAGATTTAATATGGAATTGTATTGTATACAATATGTATTATATATATATGAGAGATATTATACTGGCTAGAAAAATCAGAATAAAAAATTATTTAACATGCATTTTTTCTCTTGACTCTCCCTCTTTATCATAAAAATCAAAGATATTGTGCATGTTATGTTTATGGATAATTTGATGGTAGCCGTGATACAGAAATTATCAACAAGAAGTGCTTCTAGTTATCTGGGAAAAAATTTGAAGTTGCATTTTTCAAACCTGTTTCTTTGGCTGAATCTGCTGCTTGGATTTTATCATATTTATGCATATATGATTCTCTTTTTCATTTGTCCTAAAATGCAGGTTTTTGGGAAAAAATTACTATTTTACTTTAAAATAAGAGTGCATATAAAATTCTAAAAGGCATTAATATTTTACACTAAGTTCACCTTTTATAAAGTGGAAGCCTCGTAACCCAAGAATGTTCATTTACATATATATTAAAATTTACTGATCAACCAGCAAGAAAGATTAATATTTTGTGTTTTCATTTGTTTGAAAACCAAAAGAAATTAGAAGAGGATAGAATGAGAGATGTTTATGAACAGTGATTAGGCATATGCTTGCAAATTGGCAATTCGAATCATAGAGAAAATATTTCTGATACGAGAGCCGAAGAATCCCCCCTCAATAACGCCTTATCCTGTCGCTATACAGTCATGCATGAATTTGACCAAGTACAATAATTGGGATGTATTCCTACAACAACGTGGGGCGGCGACCCCACATTTCCACATGTAATTTCCCCATTGCTTCGCCCTTTTAATCTTCTTATCGGGATTTCTTTGATCACATTTGAATTCTACACTAAAAATATTCTTTGCACATGACAGTAAACCATTACACTCAAGTCCGATCATGGAGCTATTCTGTGATGTTGATCCACTGATGACGATGGTAATTTTTCGTTTACGTATTACCAAGGGATTTAAAGCGCTTGAATATCTAAGATAGAACTGAGAAGGAAATTGCCACATCCTATAGAGTCCGCTAAGTCAAATACTATGGTTAATGTAAATGCTATTAGTCTTGATAGATGGAGAATTGTGATTTGTAAGGTGTGTTGTGGAGAGAAACTCTCAAATGCTTCTAAACTTGGGCCATCAATTGTGATTGTGATAATCAGCGTTAGCGGGAGATTAACTTCTAGAACAACAATTATGTAATTGCAAAGTGTGATGAGGTTCAGTTGACGAGCTTTGAAATGTTTTACCATGTAGCGGGGGATAAAGTGGAGAGAGATGAGAAAATGAATAAAGATAAAAGATAAAAGAAAATAAAATGTTAATTTGGGGTTACCACTGTATTACTGCAACAAGGGCTTATTGTTGGTCTTAAAAAATAAGACTGATAAACGATAATTAGACCAAAATATAAGATTTTAATAGGTATTTTCTCCATTGTCTATATTCGAGTGAAAGAATCGAGACCAGTGGCTGTAATCGCTCGTCTCATTTGTCTGTCTGAAATGAGGATGACATGGCAGTCAATCCTTAGACTTATCCCCTTTTGGGAATTGGGATCACAGCATATTTCCACGTAAGATTATGCTTCCCCCTTTTTGGGTGGAGAACCCCGATTCCCACTCCCACAGCCAACAACTCTCGTCAGTGCGTGCAAAGTACAATGCACATACGACTTTCAACGGTTGGTCCCTATCTCAGTGTGCATGTGCGGCTGAAAGTTGAAACCTATCGATCAATATATTTAGCATTTTGAATTATATATCTAACAAATTCCAAATACTTAATCTTTCCACTGATAAAATCTTTATGAATTATGGTTGAAACTTCAGAAAATAATATAACATACTTCAGTAATTTGGTTGAAAACTATATTAAATAAAGGCTTTGTTTGAACATATCATATGATCTATTTCACACCTTCTTTATATGATTATATTTGTTTCGTATCCTCTTAACTAAGCATCATACATTTCTTAGTTATATTAATAAGAGTCAAATATTACGAAAATCTGCAGTCTTCAAGCTAGCTGAGGAAGCGCGTAGAGCAAGAATAAAATTTAGATACAATATATATGCTTGCTTTTTTTTCTTTTTCTATATACATAAATTTTTTTGATAGTTATATGCTTGCTTAGCTATGGGGAATCTTTCCTAGATTGAGAATCGTCATCACATGGAATTGATTGACATATTATCCTTTTCTTTAAATGATTCACTTCCACTTCCTTTTTGCCGTTTTGTATTGTCACCTTTTTCTCCCAAACAACCCTAACCACATCACTTGCTTCCTTTTGACTTCCATTTCTTTTGGTGGTGTGTATTGGGCGTTTTGTCTCTTATCATGCATGTGACTTCCGTTCCTTTTCTCTATTGCTTAATTCTATTATATTTAATTATTGTGTTTTAACTACGAGTAACCCAAAGAAAAAAAAAAGTTTCTGAAAACAATATCAATTTGTATGTAAATCTCAAATGAGTTGTATTGTTTAGAGGAAAATAACCATTACTCTAGGTTTTGTCTAGTAATCACTTAATTCTTTAAGATCTTAAAGGTTATTGATCCCCTTGTCTTTATTAACTTACCATTTTATCCTAATTATTAGATCTAAATTAGTTAAATAAATTATTTTACCTTTATTGTTAGATCCAAATTCAAGTTAAATGGATCAACTCAATTCATATCCAAAATTTAAAAGTTAAATAGTTCAATTTTATCCTTATTATTAGATTCAAATTGAAATTAAATGGATGACACCCAATCTAAATTGCTATTAACTGGGTCATTTTAGTTTTATTATTAAAATTCAAGTTAAATAGATCATTTTAAGCTTATTAGAGCTTATTATTAAGTCCAAATTGTGAGTTAAATGGATCAATTCAAATTTAAAGATTGGAAACAAATGTAAGTAATCTGAGTAAATAGATTTAAAGTCTTACACTATTGAGTTCAAGCAAAACCCTAGTCATCAAGCTAACTTATTATTTTATTATATATTTTGTGAGTTATGTTGTATAACCTCTAATAATATTAGATTCGTATTCTTATATGAAAATTTTAAATAATAAAAAAATAAATATAAATATTTTAACCAATACTAATTTAAATAAATAAATAAATTTATTTATTCTATAAAAACATTTTATGCCTATGATTTATTTAAATTTATTTATTTATTTTATAAAAATATTTTATGCCCGTGATTTATTTAAGAAAACTCTTTGTAAATATAAATATAATTTTTATGAATTAATTGATTTTATAAAATTAACATTTAATTCAATAACTTTTTGAATGAATACACAATTATTACTCTAATATTTATAAAATAATTTGTATTTGATTTTGCTTTCCAAATTAGTTTGTAAAAATTGAAAAAGATACATATGTTTTCATTTAGTTTACATTTCTTTGTTTAAATAATTATTGGCTAAAAATTTTCATATTCATTACCGTTGAAAATTTTTATATTCATTATTGTTTGAAATTTTCATATAATAGTATCAATCTAATATTAATAGAGGTTATGTAACATGGCTTATAAAATAAGTATCAAAATAATAAGTTGCTTTAATGGTTAGAGACTTTATTTAAAATTGAGTCTGTGGGTACTCTCATTACTTACATTAGTTGGTCAATTCTAAAATTTGAACTTGAATTTGGATCAATCCATCTAACATGAGTTAAAAAATAAGAATAAAATAATCAAACTAATTAAGATTAGGAGGAAATGATTTTTTTAAAATCTAAAGAAGATAAGTAGTCAGAGGTAATAGTGATTTCCCCATTGTACAATTAAAGAGTCAAATTTTAATTTTGTGGCAAATTTATATTCTAAATAATTCTTCAAACACGTAGTGCAATAGTGTATTATATAATCTCAAAAATTTTGAAAATATATTATTCACTTGAAAAATATATACCATATTATTTAAAATACAAATTTCAATTGAAAATTTTAGATGTATAGTATTGTTTATTCAAAAATTGCTCTAGATAAATCATCTAATAAAGATGTAGTGGCACTGCCAAAGCGAAATTAAAATTAGAACCATATCATGCTCTTGACATATTTGATTAATTGCAGTAAATTATTAAAAAAATATTTTTATTCTTATCATTTTGAGAAAATTTTCTTTTGAATCAAATTATAAATTGATGAAAAAACTTTTCTTTATCATAGATTTAATAAACTTGTTCTTATAATACAAACTGAATCATTAATTACAAAAATTGCCTTGTATAAGGATAGAAAACACAACACTTGACAAAATCAAGATTCTTTGAGAGAAAAGTAGTCCATTTTCATCCATACCCCCGAGCCTCACGGAGTTGATATAATCAGGTAATAAGCTATGTGCAGATATAAAAGGCAAGAACAGCGCTATTGTCATGATGTATATTATTCGGCGAACTCCCTCCCAACACTCTTCTCCAAGCTTGCAACGAATTATAAAGCTTCGGATTATTTTCCAAATATCATTTATATGGATTAGAATAATGACCAATAGATCGAAGGGGTTCAGGTTTGGATTTGGAACGTCATCGACTTCCTTCAATATGAAATGAAAGGGAAATCATTCAATTAACAACATCGAAAGATGAGATGAACAAAGCCGTATATAAATTAAATTGGCTAAGATATGGATATTTATGTTGAATATTTATAGAAAATGCATGGAAAGTACTTACATGTTCAGTGTAGCAGCTGTCGTAGTGAAGGCAAGCATCAAAATGCTTGTATTTGGAGAGACGGTTATCCCAAGGTATCCAGGTCACTAAATCATAACCGAAAACCGCCCTGAAGTACTTTGTTCCTGTATTATTGAAATAATGAATCATAAACTTGTGCAACCCATAATTTCCAATCCTTGGTTGTCCAAACATGAACACACCGAAGAATCTGTTCGTTATATAAAATTGGCAACTCACTACCAATATTGCTGGCAGCAGTACTGTGAGAGCTCTTCCTTGGCTATGCCTAGTTATTACAAATTTCGCGATCTTGTTCTGTTTTAGTAAGCTAGTCAGATTATCTTTCACATGATAGTATGCTGTTTTCTCATGTATCATTTCCACTTCTGTAGCAAGCCGGTCATTAAGGTTATAATTTGTGTCTTTCGTTAACGTGAGAAGCTTTTTGCAGTTCCTTTTTTTCTCTGTTGCCCAAACCTAACACATCTAAGAATCCCTATGCACACATACTGATTCGAGGAGCTCATACCCAGAAATGTCGAAATTGGCCCTCCAATCAGGTCAACTACCAGTTTCCGTTCCCCTAAGGCTAACCAATATCAAATTTGCATCTTTCGATTTGTCAGAGAGTATGAACAATTGAGTGGACGATGTCTTCAGGTGATCTATCGAATTGTTTTATAGAAAATATGAAAAAAAATGAAAACTATCGATGAAATAAATCATCAAATCAAGCAAAAAGGATGCAAGCGCAAAGCTGAATTGCTTAAAATCATATGGAAGAAAACTTACGATGAAGAAGAAACACAAGGTCTTCAATTGATCGTAAATATCATATATGAATTGAAAACTCTGACCGTTTCAGCAATTGTGAAAGCTCACAAAATGCATCTGCTTATGCCAAGAGGGTAAGAAAAACTGTTATTATATTTGTTACAGTGATCGAAATTCATATAATTTGTATATATCAGCTAATCAATAATAATGAAAAACGATTAATTCTTGAATGGAACTCCTCTACCATTCATTTGATGACTGTTTCATTTGCATATGCCCATACGGATGCCTTGACAAAGAGATGCATTAGATCTCAAGTCCCAATACCAAGTTCTAAATCAGTCACCTTAGAAGCATAATCAACAATTTCTTCCATCGAGTTTTTGGCCTGGAAGTCAATGATCAAAGGATGAATTCCAAATGTTGATGTCTAAAATTTTCCAAGAGAACAATTTCAAACATCAAATAGATTCTACTTCTTTGACTATTGACTAACTCCTTCTGCCGTTTATTTGGGTGACTTTTTTGCTAGCTTTGTAATTCAAGCAATCAACCTTTAATAACTCGAATCTATTCCACTGTCATTTCCATTAGCTCTGAGCCATGGATCCTCCTCTCGCCCACTTCAGTCCAACATACTGGAGTCCTACACCTCCTTCTGGACAGCGCCTCGAATGGTGCAGTGCCTATACTTGCTTGAATACTATTATTATAAGTGAACCCAATTAATGGCAAATACTCCTCCCAACTTCTAGCGAAAGTCATCACACATGACCTTAGAAAATTCTCTAAGGTTTGTATGGTTCTCTTGGACTGCTGTGGGTCAAAGGCAGTACTCATTTTGATTTTTGACCCCATAAATTCTTAAAAACTCTGCCAAAATTTAAAGGTAAATCGAGCATCTCTATTTAACACTATGGTTGTTGGCACCCTATGAAGTCTCACTATCACTTTAACATACAATTTAGTTAACTTCTTCGGTCATCAAGTAACCCAAATCGACAAAAAGTGAGCCGATTTAGATAACTTATCTTCAATCACTTATATGGCATTATGCCCTCCTGAGGTCTTTGGTCAATCCATTATAAAATCTATAGTTATGTCCTCCCAAGTCCATTGAGGTACTGGTAACGGCTGTAGTAATCCAGCTAGGTGTTGATGCTCTGCCTTCACTTGTTGACATAGTATGCACTGCGATACAAACTCTACTACCTCACCTTTCATCCCCACTACCAATGGATTTTTCTCAAGTACATCTTAGTACTACTCAGATGCATCATGTATAGAGCATCATGTGCTTCATCCAAAATCTCCTACTTTATAGTTCCTATCTTGGGTA